>ML787113.1:509563-529473 GCA_009831015.1 Picea engelmannii
ACCTTTATTACATCCGAATATATTGATCTACCTATGTGCGGGTTAGTACCCTAACATGTCCACCCCCTTAAAAACAATCTTGTCCTCAAGGCTTGAGATGTGGAAACTATTGCATAATGGTAGCTGGTTCCCAAGTGGCATCTACTAGAGTCATATCTTTCCACTGGACTAGCACTTCCTTGAGGGTTCTCTGACACAGGCGACGCTCATGCTGGTCCAAAACTGCTTCTGGCTATAACCAAATGGATCCTTCTTCAGCTAACTCGGGAAGGTTGGTTTGAATTTGGCACCTAGTTCCAATCACCTTCTTTAAGCATGAAAAATGAAAAATAGGATGTAGCTTTGACTGACTAGGCAGAGCTAACTGACATGTGACTTGTCCCACATACTTGAGAACTGTATAAGGACCATAAAATTTGGGCGCTAGCCTCTGACAATGCTCAGCCTTGAGGGAAGTTTGCTTGTATGGTTGCAGTCACAGAAACACCTGATCCCCTTCTGCAAATTGACGTTCAGAGTGACCTTGATCTGCTTGTTGCTTCATGCGATTATGTGCCATGACCAAGTTCTCTTTAAGGGTATGAAGAATATCCTCTCGAACTATAAGTGTTTTGTCAACCTCCTGGACCTTCGAGGTACCCGGTAAGTATGAGAGAACTGAAGGTGGATTCTGTCCATATACTTCTTGCAAAGGAGTCATGCAAGTAGTTGTATGGTAAGAAGTGTTGTACCACCATTCAGATAGGGGTAGCCATTGAGCCCACTGATGTTGTTTTTCAGAGGCAAAACACCTGAGATATGTTTCCAAACACTTGTTGACAACTTTCATTTGACCATCAGTCTGGGGATGATAAGTTGTGTTGAGATGCAATTGGGTGCCCTGTAGCTTAAACAGTTCTGGCCAAAAATTGCTTGTGAAAGTTGGGTCACGATCAGAAACAATAGAGTGCGGCATGCCATGAAGCTTGAACGCCTGGTCCATGAAAAGTTCAGCCACCGTGGATGAAGTAAATGGGTGTTGAAGAGTGCAGAAATGAGAATACTTGGAAAGGCGATCCACAACCACCATTATGATGGATTTATTCCCTGATTTGGGTAAGCGAGTAATAAAGTCCATAGAGATATCCTTCCAAATAGAAGGTGGAATCGGAAGCGGTTGTAGTGTGCCCAGGGATTTGACTGTTTCTCCCTTGTTGCATTGACACACCTCACATTCAGCGACAAAATTACGGATGTCTTGTTTCATACCATCCCAAAAAAAATAACGTTTGACCCTGTCATATGTTTTGGTGAACCCTGAGTGCCCCGCTGTGGGTGTAGCATGAAGCTCATAAAGTACCATGGATTTAAGCTTTGATTGTTTACTTAAATACAAACAACCTTTGTATCAAAGCTCATCTTGGAGCCAAGAGTACCCTGGGGGAGCCGGAGCCTTGGTCTGCAATTGTTGGATCAGATGCGAACTTTTGGGGTCTTGAAGCCATCCCTGGCACACAGCTTGGAGCTAATCGGGTACAATGAAGGAAAGAGAAAAAAGGGATCCTTCTTCTTCATATTTTCGGGACAGTGCATCTGCCACTACATTGTCTTTGCCCTTCTTGTAAATGATTTCATAATCATAACCAAAGAGCTTAGTGACCAATTTTTGTTGCTCCTGGGAGGAAATTCGTTGTTCCAAAAAGTACTTGAGGCTTTGATGGTTGGTCTTAATTTGGAAGCATTGCCCCAAGAGATAAGGGTGCCACAGATCCACGGCATGCAAAATAGCCAACATTTCCTTTTCATAAATGGGTTTGCCCAGATTCCTTTTAGACAGTTGCTTACTGGTGAAGGCCAAAGGTCGACCCTCTTGCATAAGGACAGCACCGATTCCTTTCCCTGAGGCATCACATTCCAACACAAAGGTCTTTGTGAAATCATGAAGGGCCAGAACCGGAGTGGTGCACATGGCCATCTTCAAGGTTTGAAAAGCTTGAGCAGTGGCTGGAGTCCAAATGAAAGAGTTCTTTTTTAGGAGAGCAGTGAGAGGTGTTGCAATATTTTTGTAGTTCTTAACAAACTTGCGATAATACCCTGTTAAGCCCAGAAATCCACACAAGATTTTGAGAGTCTTTGGGTGCGGCCAGTCTTGAATAGCTTCAATCTTTTTCATATCCACCCTGATGCCATCCTTTCCAACCAGATGACCCAAGTATTCTACTTTTGAGGCACCAAAAGCACATTTAGACTGTTTCAGGAAAAGTTGGTTCTTGGAGAAGAGATGGAGAACTTGATCCACATGAGTAAGACGGTTTGTCCAGGTTTTTCTATAGATGAGAATATTATCAAAGAAAACTAAGACAAAATGACAGAGAAAGGGACGGAAGACATGATTCGTGAGGCTTTGGAAGGTGGAGGGGGAATTACACAAGCCAAAGGGCATGCCCAAAAACTCATAGTGGCTCTCATGAGTGCGAAAGGACATCTTGGGAATGTCTGCCTCTTTCATACATATCTGGTGATAGCCCAAGCGAAGATCAAGTTTAGTAAAGAATTGGACGCCACTTAATTCATCCAGGAGGTCATCAATGACAGGAATGGGAAATTTTTCTTTAATGGTCAGTTTGTTGAGGGCACGGAAGTCGGGACACATTCTCCAAGAACCTTCTTTCTTTAGGACCATGACTATAGGAGAAGAGTAAGGGCTCTTACTAGGGCGGATAACACCTACATTAAGGACTTCTTGGACCATTTTCTCAATTTCATTTTTTTGTGAAAAGGGGTGGTGATATGGACAGATATTGGGAGGAAGGCTTCCGAGTACAAGGGGAATGGAATGATCATGAACACTGCAAGAAGGAGGGAGTCCTTGGGGAGTGGAAAATACCATTTGATGTTTAGAAAGGAGATCTTGGAGGTCATGCGGCACCGAGGGTGTCTCTGTTGCTTATATGGCATGGAGTTGGGCAATGACACCAGAATGACCTTTTTTTAGCATCTTTTCCATGCAATGGGAACTAATGACCTTAGGTGAACCAACAGTGATGCCTTGGAATTTATATTGGTGGCCTTCCTAGTCGAATTGCATGGTTAATGCCTTAAAATCCATGAGAATGGGACCCAATTTTCTTAGTCAGTCTGCACCCAACACAATGTCACAACCACCCATGTCGATAGCAAACATATGGGATTTTAGGTGGTAGTCATCAATTTGGAGACGCACATTTTCACAGTTCCCTCCACATTTCATGGAACCACCATTGGCAATCATGATTTGGAAATTGTTGACAGCATGGATGTAGCAATGAGTTTCTTGGGCAATGCGGCGATGAATAAAATTATGGGTGTTTCCACTATCAACCAAAATGATGACCTTTCGATGCTTGATGTAACCAACTAACTTGAGTGTTTGGGGAGCGGAAAAGCCAGTGAGAGCATTGAGGGAAATGATGGGTTCTACTTCAAGAGGGTCTGAGGGAGGAGTTATGTCAGTGATTTCAGGTGACTCAGAAACAAGGGGAGTTTCAACATCCTCTTCCAAAATATCCTCAAAGATGACCATAAAAGATTTTGTTCCTTACACTTGTGGCCCGGGAAATATTCTTCATCACAATTATAACAAAGGCCTTTGAGTTGGCGTTCAACAATTTCAGCCCTGGTCAATTTTTGGATCTTTAATAGGGCAGAGGGAGTAGTGGGAGTGACGGGTTTAGGGCGAGGGATAAAGGAGGGTTTTTGCTTTTGAGATGATACAACATGTTGTGCTTCTTTAGCTCTTTTAGTAGCCTCCACCCAACTCGAGGGTCGAGCCATGAGGACATGGGCCCGAATCTCTTCTTTGAGGCCACTGATAAAACACTCTCGAAAGAAAGCATTAGTCATGCCCTTTGTTCGAAAAGCCAGGTGCTCAAAGGCAGTTGTGAAGTCTTCTATGGTTATAGATTGTTTCAACTTTGTCAAACAACCCAAATGGTTGGTGTCTATGTCAAAGTGTTCATAAATCTCAGTCACAAATTGGGTCCAAGCAATATACCCTTGATGGGAAGTTTTTCTCCGTTGCCACCATTGCCAACGTTCTTGATCTAGATGGAGAACACCATACCAGAGTTTGGCCAAGTCATTCGTGATGTCGTATAAAGAGAAATAATGTTCCATTTGGGTTACCCAACCAATGGGATCCAAGCCATCAAATTTGGTCACATCCACCCGCGGAAGGCGTAGGTCACGTTGAAAGTGATGGTACTGAAAGGTATGGGAATGGGAGGAATGTTCGCCTTCGGTCTTTGGAGGTGCTTCAGAGAAATGGTCATCTGTAGGGATCTTCAGTTTGGTGCAGAGGGATGCAAAGACAGATTCAAGCTGGGTGATTGGTTCTTGTTTGACTTCCTCCATTGAGGACTGCATGGTTGTATTGATGGATGAATCGATGGAGGCAACAGTAGCACTGAGTTGTTTCACTTCTTTTTGGGTCTGGAGGAAACCAGATTGCAAGGTGTTGAAGAAAGTTTCTAGATCTTGGCTACGGGAATGGGCCATGAGGATGGGTGAACTGAAAAGGGGCGAGCGGGGTCAAAAATTTTGCCAAAAAATGATATGGATGAATGTGATAAGGGCGGATAGATGAATCCAATGGAATAGGTCTCAAATAATGGTGAAAAAAATTCCAGACCTTTTTTTTTTCACCTGTGGAGTTATACTCCGGCCTAAAGAATACTATAGTGATGAAATCCCCAAATGCTTAACCAGAAAGAAATGTGTATTTACTTGGCAACCCGAACACAGTTACGCGGCAATACATATGGTCTATTTTAATTTGTTTATGTTTTTGTCCCCCAAGGGTTAGGTATTCAAGGGTTCTACAGACAAGGTTTTGCCCTGTGCTATAGCTCTCTGATATACGTGCAGGGTCCAATAGTAGTACTCGACCCAATATCTCAAGGCACTAACTAAGGAGGATAGATTGTACCCTTAGTCGTACTACCCGACTACCCAGGTACTAGAGAGTATCTTCCCGAGTGTTTTTCTTAGTGACATTATAGCAGTCTGGCAGCCGATAGGTTTATCTAAAGAGGGATTTAGGAAATCTAGGCCAATCCGTACATAGGTGTTGTCTGATGTGCTACCACTCGAAGGGGTACCAACAGGGGTTACAATGGTGGCCAACAGATATGCGCTTAAGAACCACTTGTATTTCCTGCGTGTATGAATCCCTCAACCACGGGTTTATGCGCGTAACGACAGATCTTTGTGGCTTAAAGACGTCGGAATATGTCTCCACCCTGGAAAAAAAATTCCCACTATTTCTACCAAGGAAAGTTCTTTGATACCACTTGCAAGATACCAGATATAATAAATATGCAGAGTAGAAAAAAATGCTAGAACTGACAAAATAACAGTAATATATCCAGCATAATCTCCACAATAACACAGAAATGATATAAGAACAACAACAGAAATAGCACTTTGATTCAGAAAGCAATGTTCACAAGCCTCTTCGAGGGGGCAACCTCCAATCGAGTAACACTCTATTACAATAATATCCAAGCTAGGTTTTTCATACCCTCGACCCTTATTTATACTAAATATGTCTATCAAGGAAGCATCTAGAGGAAGATCCTTCTAGAAGCGGAAGCTTCTATTAGGTCTTCTTACATCTGCCTTATTCTATTTTATTGAAAGGCCTTATTAATATTGACCTTTATTACATCCAGATATATTGATCTACCTATGTGTGGGTTAGGACCCTAACAGACAACAACTCTCTTTTTGTTTAACCAGATAATAGTAAGGTTCGGTGTCCCGAGAGAGATTGTCACTAACCATGGTAGTCACTTTCAGAATAAAATGATGTCTGAGTTAACGTCAAAGCTTGGGTTGAGGCAAGAACATTTGTTACCATACTACCCACAAGTGAATGGTCAGGTGGAAGCTGTGAATAATTCCCTTAAGACTATTCTACAGCAACCAATCAATTCGGCCAAGTCAAATTGGCATTTGATGTTGTACTCGGCATTATGGGCCTACCGAACATCTTTTAAAACTACAACCGGTTGCACACCTTTTCAACTCATTTATGGGCTGGAAGCATTCTTGCCTATAGAGTGCCAGATCCCCTCTCTAAATTTGGCAGTACAGTTATTTCCAGACACTTCGCCGCTTGAAGAGTGTTTATTATATCTCGAGAAGCTCGGTGACAAGCGTCCTGATGCAACCTTGGCTAACAAGGTTCACAAACAAAAGTTCAAGTGGCAGTATGATAGGTTTGTTCGTCCTTGGATTTTCTCTGAAGGATACCTTGTCCTGGTATACAACCAAGATAAGGACCCCCTGGGGGCAGACAAGTTCAAACCCATCTGGTTTAGACCTTTCATCGTGAAGGAGGTTCTAAAGAAGGGCGCTTATCGTCTAGTGGACTTTGGGGGGAATGCTTTAGCGGAGCCTAGAAATGGGCTCTACCTCAAGAAGTATTACTCGTAAGTGGGTCTCCTTGGGTGAATTCTTGTACATATGTATAGTTCTTATATGTTTTCTTTTTAGTTTTGTCTTTTTGGTTGTATGGACGTGCCATTTTTTATGTCATCTTTTTCACTGTGGCAGATGTAAAGTGAATCAAAGGTGTTTGTTGGGTTTGCGGATGGTGCTAGCCGGCACACTTGGAGGCTTGCTTCCGCGGCTTGGGTGATTTTCACACCTCAAGGCCAGTTGATATCTTCAAGAGGTATATGTTGAGGTGACGCCACAAACAATGTCGTTGAATACAACACTATCTTAGAGTTTATTCATGATGCTTTGTCGCATGGTATCTCTCACCCCCGGGTCAACTTAGATGCTCAGTTGGTTGTGTCTCAGTTAAATGGGGTTTACCACATTTAAAATCCTACTCTACATCGACGATTCCTTAGGGTACGTCTCTTAGAACGAATCTTTGATTACATTATGTATATCCATGTTCCTAGGAGATTGAATCAAATCATAGATACTCTAGCTAATCATGTATTAGATTGGCATATTGCACACATGTAAGAAATAATACACACGCGCACATGTAAGTACATTTGTAAATAAATGTAATCCATAAGACATAAAAATATGTAAATATGCATATATATATATATATATATATCGAAAATATCAGAGTACATAGGTGGGCGCAAGCACCTCAAAAATATGTCCAATAAGAGTCACGGGACTTGTACGTCGGCACATAAGTAGTCTAGCCTAGCTAAGGGCGGGGCCTGTTGGCCCTGTCATAATGAACAATAGCATTTTACAAATGCTAGAAGAGTTGGAACCAGGTCTGTGGTACCCCAAGTAAGTGAGGTTTCATCGCTAGTGGTAGATCCTCGATCTCTACTATAGGTACTACGCAAGTGAGCACGGTGAGGTTCTGCTCCACCCATCTCAATACTCTCTCAGCCTCTCTGGTTGGAGGCCCCCCTGTTGTTGTTGTTGGTCCAGTGGCTGCGGTTGTTCCTGCCTCTGGTCGAGGATGCTACCTAGTCCTCGAGAAGTCTGTTGGATGCACTGGTCCCACACCTATACATAATAGATACATAAGTGTCAGATACTCTGGTATACAAAAAAAAAATGATATATATAAAAAGAAATAAAAATTAAATAATTCTGAAAAACAAATGTACCCATCTCCTCACTCCGCTTCGGGAGGTACATGTTATCCACAATTTTTGTCATTGTAATGATGTCATGATGATGGAAAATCAATCTCTTCAATAAGAATATTTTCCTGAGAAAAGTTGCACTTGTCTATTTCAAGAAAACTATATTTTTCAAATAGTTTGCAGGCTGCATATATACTTGCCTGCGAGAATGCCTGATTCTCGTAGGCTGCATAAAGCCAGGGTGTGGATAATTCACACTGTAATCATGGCCAGGGTGCGAACATGTTTTTAAAGAGGAAAAAGATGAATTTCTCGAACCTTCTAGAAGAGAATCTTCGAGAAGAATGAGTTGGCTAACGAATGGTTGTTCAATTACTGGCATTCCAGATTTATTGGGATCATTTCTTATCCAAGCAACCAAATTATCTTCTCCTATATATTGAGGAGATGGCTCATGGAAAAGGTTAGAAGCAAGCTAGCAAGAGATTGATTGGAGAATTGTTGAAAGCATGTATGAAGGACTGATGCTACAACAGCAAGAGACTACAGCAAGGTCATCACATGTGGTTGATTTTCTTCATGCATGAGCAAGTGTGTGTGTCAGAGCTAGGAGCCATCGAAAGGAGACCTACGACATCAAGGCTCAGGTTGTATGTTTCACTTTCAATTAATTCAATACAGTAATATGTCCCTTTCCCATAAAGATGATATCACTTTATTACATGATTCCTTGATCACATGTATAGACTAGCTATTGAATGTATTAATCTGCCTTTACTTTGATTGGTTTGTTCTGTTGTGATCTGAATGAAGCAAGAGCATCGGAGCAAAGCTTGGAACAACAGAGACCTAGAAAAGCATTCATAAGGTATGTCCACAATCCTTATCTCTTAGTTCACTCAATAGGCTAGATCTAGGGAAAGAATAGTATTTTGTCATGTTTTGTTCTAGATCCAGGTGGATCTAGGGAGATCGGTTCGTGTCCGCACTTACAGATTAATCCTGAAACAAAATTGGCGACTCCACTGGGGAGCTTATCCCTTTGTCTTTTTGGTTTTTTGAATTTTCTGTGGCCATTTTCTCTATTTCAATTATTCTCCTGTTTTGTCAGTGTCTGAGTCCTCAGGATACCCTGAGAGACCTTCTGGGTCTATAAGCCTGATTGATTTTTTGCTTGTATTTTCAAATTTTTTAGTATCTTCAGGGATTCTCGCACTGTGTCCATTGACAGCCTGTGAGAAACACTGAAGTTCGAACTCTGCCTATATAGTCCAGTGCGAACAATTCGCATTCTGCATTACAGTGGCCTACGAGAATACTATATTCTCGCACTGTGTCCAAGGCTTGCCTGCGGGCAGATTTTGAAAAAATTTTGAAATCAAGTTTTGACTTTGTCAATTGCTCAAAACAGTTGATTTGTGTCTTTTTGGCTTATTGGATCATTGAATTTTACACCTCTTGCTTTAGTTTGCTTGTTTGGGGAGATTTAGGGTTTCTAGGTCTTCTTTGCTTTTGGTAACTTGACTTTCTTTTCTTGGCTCTATTTGGCATTTTCTTTCTCTCTGATTTCTAGAGTTGGATGTGTCTGTGTGGCTGAGAACCAGTGATTGGTAGAGGGTTAAGTGCTTGTGGTTTTCTCTTTTGCTTTGTGGTTTGAAAGAACATTTTCATTTGCTTTGGGAAGACTCATTCGTTTGGTTTTTGTTTTTACTATCATTGAAAGAAGTGGCTAGGTTGTTTTGTTTGATTTGGTTTGATTTGATTTTTCTTTTCTCATTAATAAGAGTTCTTCTTGGAAAGTGAACGATTAGTTTTCTTTCAAGTTTTTGTTTTTTGTCATTATGAAAACATTGTAAAATCAAATTTTAAGAGCTTATTGAAGTATTGAAAAGACATTTAGAGATTGTTATTTGATTAATGATTATTTGCATAGACATCTGAAAGGAAATTGTGCATTGCATTTGCATTGTAGTATTGAGATTGATTCGGAAAATATTCTCTCTCTCCCGTAACTAGGATTCATGGAATGAAAAAGATTATATTTCATCATTGTCCTTGCATTACTTGGGTTAGAGTCACACATCATGAGTTTCACTTCTGTTGCCTTTGAGTAATTAACATCCTTTAAGAATATTGCATAATCTTAAAATCAATCTAGTAACTTTTTCTAGGGCTCTTTACACCAACATATTAGCTAGGCTAGTGCTTTGGAGTAGGAAGAGAGACACACTCTCCATAAGCTCAAAAACAAACAATAGTATCTTGAGTTAGGGAGTGTAAAATCCATTGGCAGCATATTGTCCTGGGACGCCCTTCTAACACAAGGGTTAAGCACTAGGTCACATTGGTGTTGGCAGAGTTACTAACCCTGCTTTGTTGACATCGGTGTAGAGATTGCATGTATTACGAGGATCACTCCGAGGTATACCCACAATTATGAGTGGAAGCCTTTGAGTTGGTTTCGGGCTTGATACCCTGCCCTTGCGTGTGGATCGGACTGACGACTGTTCCCCCAGGCTATACTTTTGTTTGTGGTGACCTTAGTGGCCTATCTCTCTAGGTTCTTACCCAAGGTGACTGTAGAGGGGAAAGTCTCTACGGTACCTGGAATTGACGTTGATCAAACTCACTCAGGCTCCTTGGAGGGTATACCCACGATTATGTGTGGGAGCTTGCACCAAGGCGTAAGTCTGTTAAGCAGGTTGTCAACGTAACTTTTCCACCTTAGCCCCGCCCCTTCTCGTCTCGTTGTTGCGACATTGGATTTCATCACCAACTAGTGGCTCCGAAATTAGAAGGTATTGTTTGCTTGGTGATTGCCTCTTAGTTTTTGTTTCCTAGTGTGTACTGATTGTTTCTCGAAGTTGACCATAGGATTTTCGTTAGGGGTATTACTTGTTTACAATTACTCCCCCACGACGTTCGCGTAGGATGAAAGATTTGTCCCCGGAACATCCAGAAGCTTCACAACCTTTGCACACAACCACACCCGAGGGTACCCCCGAGGACTCTCCTCGTCCGGGTGAAATTCCCCTTGTTACTCTACCACACGTGGACATAAGTGACGTCCCAAAAGTTTTTACACCACCTCCACAAGTAGCATCCACTAATCCTCTTGCTGAATTTTGAATTACCAATACTATAGAGGACTACCGCATTCGTCGTGGTGAACGACCTGTTGGATGTTTAAATCCTTCCAAAGAGACTCTTGTTACATCCTCTGAATCAACCGCTGGGCCTTCTCACGGTGTAGTAGGCCAAGATCCTTTTTGGTCAGGTGATTTTTGACGAGTTCTTTTTGGCACTGAGTCATCTCCTGTCTACGAAATCAACCCTCCTGTGTCTCCTGAACTAGAGACTGCACCAGAGACTACCACTTATCGTTTTGTTCTTCCTCCCGAGATGGCCCATCTCGCAAATACTACGAGTGTCCAAACCGAGATTCCTGCAACTACTCTTGCCCCTATTAATACCCAACGACCTCCTGAGGTTAACCCGAATTTACCCCCTGGTTACCGCGCTTTGAATCCTTTGTTGAATGTTCCTCATCCAACACCTCCACAAACCCCAGCTAGTTCTCCAGGTGGTCCTTAGTTTCCTGGGCATCCTATTCCCGGTTTCATCCCGACACTCCCTCAGTTTCCTACTGGAAATCCTAATGCTAGTAGCACTATCGCAGCTGTTGCACCAAACTTGCACATTCCTGTTGGGGGACGGGGTGGTATGGTTACTTTTCCTCTTCCCGGACACAATGCGGTCACTGCACAACCTACGGTTGGCATACAAGTTCTGGGTGGAACTATACCTATAGCAGGGGGTCCAACCTCACCCTTTGGACAGAATATACCTCCTGAATTGGCCCAGTTTTGGACTCAACTTTTACAAAATCTTTCTCAGAGTACTGGGGGGCAGCAGCCTATCCCTACAGTTGGCCAACCTTATCCAGGGGTAACTAATCCTATATGGGATTCTAGTCAGACTACTCAACCCTAGATCCCTGCTCAGACCCAAGGTTATAATCCTTGGGGTTACTACCCTATTCGCCCACCACCGAATCAACCAGGGACTTCCCTCTACGGGCAGTCTGCCTATGCCCCTACTGGTTTGCCGACAGGGCTTCCACCCCAAAGCCACCAGTACCCGCAAGTAAACCGACAGTTTCCATTTCTTGCTACCTTGGACCTGCCAGATTTGTCTAGGATCCTGAATGATCCTATTCGTCACTCTCCTCAATCGCCTGCTATTCCTGCCAAACTTCCCTCGGATATTCCGAAGTTCGATGGAAAGCCGGGAGAGGACCCTAATAATCATGTCATGACTTTCCACTTATGGTGTTCGTCCAACTCTTTGATGGATGACTCCATTCGTCTTCGTCTTTTTCAACGGACCCTTACCGGTTCGGCTGCGAAGTGGTATATTGAACTGCCACGAGGTTTCTTTTTTGACTTGAACACCTTGGCCATGGCCTTTCTCACGCATTACCAGTTACCAATCCGTTACGATATTGGGACTAAAATCCTAACATATTTCAAACAAACGAAAGGTACTCACATCTCAGATCATATACATGAGTGGAGACATAGACGACGTCTCATCAAACTTGAACTCCCTGATCAGTTACTGGCAGAATGGTTCACGAAATCCTTCGTGAACGAGATTGGAAAAGACATTGCTATGGGCGGTGTTGTTACATAAGAGCAGGCTATAAGTCGAGCTCAGTATCTTGATCTCATTTATTCGCAAACGGGAACACTCTACGATTTACTGCCCGAGCTACCTCGTCCTGGTACTTCCAGCACTTCTACTGCTCCAGCTGCCTTGCATGCAGCTAATGGTGTGATTGGGACTGCTCATACCCACTCGCATTCCGTTTCGACCACAACCCCTAAACCCACCTCTTCTAATGTTCAGAATGCCCGTCTCCTGCTCCTCCCACCGGTAAAACCTCAGAAGTGAACGTTGTTCAATCTACACCGATCGGTAAGAATAAGTCAAAGAAAGGGAGAGGCAAGAATAAGGGGGGTAAAAATAATAATCCCACTGAACCAACTACGAATGCTCCTGTTGAAGAGCGGGATAAACGTAAACCACGGTACCCTTGCCTTATCTGCGGTGACGACCACTACACCAAGGATTGTCCTCGACGTGCCGAAGTTTCTAAGTTCCTTCAGGGAACACCAAAACCACCTACCCCGGTAGTCTTGTCTCAACCTTTCCCGTCTCAGCAACAGGCCTCATTGGTCATACATGACCAACCTTCTACTTCTACCACATCATACGTTTTGATGTGCACCGGTGATTCTAAGAAGAATGACGTTGCCATTGCAACTAGAGCTAAAGACTATACTCCTTCTAAGGAGAAGGTTGATGACTTACCTTCTGATCTGGTACAAGCTTCTCCATCGAATCCACCTACAAACGGTCCTCTTCATCTCGAAAGACCGAGTCTTGATACAGTCCTACGACCCCCTAAAGGTGTTGTTCGCAAGTCGGAGTTCAATCCTCACGCTCGTGCGGCTCAGAACTACAGTATTGTAGAAGATCTGGCCCAAGCACCTTCAGCGATGTCCGCCCTTGATGTCCTTCAGTCTTGTCCTGCGCAACGAAGGGCCCTGTTGAAAGCTATAGGTGGTATTGACCCTACGGATTCGAATTTGATAGTCTTTGACTTGGACAAGCATGTTCCAAGGTTGCCCCCCCAGCTTTCTTTTCAGATACAAGTTATTTTCACTGACAAGAGCATTTGTAGGACAGTAGTTGATGAGGGGGCCTCTACGTGTGTAATGTCTCTTGCTTGTTGGAAAGCCATTGGCTCTCCTCCGTTAACAGAATCACAGAATACTCTGAAAGCCTTTAATGGCTATGGTTTTAAGCCTTATGGCATTATTTCCTCGTTGCCTGTCACTCTCGAAGGTAAGACCGTCCAAATTGAAGTGGAGGTTTTCGATTCTCACTTAGATTATAATCTTCTTCTTGGGCGTAGCTGGGTAGATTCCATGCGCGTTGTTGTGTCAACACTTTTTCGTGTCTTACGATTTCCTCACTAGGGAAGAGTGGCTACTATTGATCAACTTGCCTTCTTTAATTCTGATACTCGCACGGGGAACGTATCGTTCATAGCTAAAACCCCACCAGGCTACGAGAATGTTGGAGTCGGTCTCTTGAAAGACTCGTCGCTAATGGGTACTTTTCCCATACCACCACCAACCGATATTCTACGCCCGTCCATTGCTTCGATTAATATGATCTCCGTTGTTCCTTATGAACTTCCCGCATCTTTTGACCCTTGGATAGTTCCCGATCCAGGAGATCATGCTCGTTTCGGCGACGTTATGTCGTTAAGTCCGATTGAGTCTGCTTACCAAGCAATTCAATCGGCAACCTCTTCTACATCCTCTCCGGAGGAGTTGTCTCCTGATCCTTTCCGTGTCGTTTTTCCCACTGACAAGATGATCATGTCCGTCATGGCCGATACGCCTTGGGACGATGGGCATCATCGTTCCATTCTGTTTCTGGAACAACACACTCTAGAGAATTATCAACGGATTTCGACTCCGTCGACCGTTGTTGTCACAATGACTGTTCCTGGATCTACACGCGATGTGTTTGCCGAAGGGAACCTAAGTAATATTTCTCCTACGATTCCCATTGATATTTCAGTGAAACCTGGAATAGTTGAAAATGTTCACATTGGAGCTTCGTGTTCTCCAGAGGAAATTGTCACTTATACTGCGTTATTCAAAGAATTTCGTGATGTTTTTGCCTGGAGTTACGAAGAGATGCCAGGTATCGACCCGTCTATCGTTGTACATGAGATAAAAACGTACCATGGAGCCAAACCAGTATGGCAGCGCCTCCGTCCTGTCCATCCACGTAAAGCGGAAGCCATTAAACTTGAAGTTGAAAAACTTCTTAAAGCTGGTTTTATTTACCCCGTGGCTTTGACAGAATGGGTTTCCAACCCGGTACTGATCGATAAGAAAGGTGGGAGTATTCTTGTTTGTGTCGATTATCGGGACATTAACAAAGCCTGTCCAAAGGACAACTTTTCGACCCCTTTTGTCGACCAGATCATCGATGAATGTGCCGATAGTGAGATTTTTTCCCTCATGGATGGATTTTCCGGCTACAATCAGATTAACATCGCTCCTGAGGACCAACATAAAACCGCTTTTATTTGTCCTTGGGGTACTTTCTCCTACAGAAAACTTCTGTTTGGTCTGAAGAACGCAGGTGCCACGTTTCAACGTGCGATGTCTTATGCATTTCACGATATAAAGCATATCGTTCAACCTTACTTGGACGATTTGTCGGCTCATTCCTTGCGTCGAGTCGATCACCCTAATCATCTTTGAGCCATTTTCATTCTTTGTCAGTTCTATCACATCCGTCTCAACCCACATAAATGTGTCTTTTGCGTAGAGTCCGGCCGTCTTCTTGGTTTCATTGTGTCACGTCAGGGGATCTGGGTAGATCCGATCAAGGTTGAGGCAATTCTCAATCTTCCTCCTTCTTCGCTGCGCTAGTTACAAAGTTTGCAGGGGAAAGCAAACTTTCTTCGTCGTTTCATTCCGAACTATGTTGAGATTACTCGTGGTTTCACACATCTTTTAAAGAAAGGTTCAGAGTTTGTTTGGGATAAAGTTGCCAACAACACTTTCGAAGCTCTAAAGTTGTCCCTTACAAAAGCTCCTCTTCTTTTTCCTCCTGATTATAGTCGGGATTACTTTCTTTACCTGGATGCTTCTGAGTATACCATTGGCATGGTCCTCGTTCAAGAGGATGATAACCACGATGAACATGTTATATATTACTTGAGTAGAAGTCTATCATCCACCGAAATCAAGTACCAACATGTTGAGAAACTGGCCTTGGCTGCTGTTCAAGAAGTTCAACGATTTCGTCATTATATTCTTGCCAGAAAAACTACTTTGATTTCACATTCCAACCCCATGCAACATATATTGACACGTCAATTGTTGGGGGGCAAGTACTCCAAATGGATAGTTATTCTCCAGGAGTTCGATTTGGAATTCGATCGCACCACATCGAAGAAATCCTTGGTTTTTGCTGAGTTGATTTGTGATTTCCCCCACTCTACCACGGAAAGTGTAGCAGTTGGTTCGTTACCTGACGAATCACTTTTCCTCATAAGTACTGATGATATTTGGTACGGAGATATCATTATATATCTCCAAACTCAAACTTTCCGGCCTGCTTTGTCTAGTAATGAACGACGTCGGATATGCTATTAGGCTCGCCATTATATTATTCTTGGCGACACTCTTTACCGTCGAGGCATTGACTCTGTCTTTCGACGTTGTTTGACCTTTGAAGAAGCTGAGAAAGCTTTGAATGACTGCCATTCAGGAGCATGTGGTGGTCATATGTCTGGGTATGCTACTGCTCAGAAAATCTTACGTGCGGGATACTTCTGGCCTTCTATGTTCCATGACTACATTACTACTGTTCAGAAGTGTCATGCCTGCCAGACCTATCAACAAAATATTCGGTTGCATCCGCTCCCCTTCATCCTGTCGTCTCAGTAGGTCCTTTTGCTAAATGGGGCATTGATTTCATGACATGTCACCCTCACTCGGCCGGGGGGCATGGCTATATTATTGTCGCTGTTGATTATTTCACAAAGTGGGCCGAGGCAATGCCGACATTCGATAATACTAGAAAGACTGCAACACTATTTCTAGTCAACCATGTCATCACTCGTTTCGGTGTCCCTCAGGCTATCGTTACCGATCACGGTAGTCACTTTCGGAATTATATGATGTCAGAACTTACAGAGAAGTTGGGCCTTCGTCATGACAGCTCAACACCTTATTATCCACAGGCCAATGGCCAGGTCGAAGCTATCAATAAATTTCTCATAACTATGATTCGACGGATGATAGGAATACATAAGACTAGCTGGCACACGATGTTGTTTTCAGTATTGTGAGCGTATCAGACATCTATTAAATCCGCCACGGGATTTACACCATTTCGTTTAGTTTATGGCATGGAAGCCATTCTACCCATAGAATGTGAAATACCTTCTTTGAAGCTAGCCGTAGAGCTCTTACCCAATACTTCTGCAGAAGAGGAACGTCTGTTGTTTTTAATGCGATTAGACGAGACCCGACGTGATGCCACGTTAGTGATAGAAGCCCAAAATAAACGCGTTAAGGCACAATATGACAAGCATGTCAAGCCTCGTGTTTTCTCTGAAGGCGATCTTGTTCTTCTATATGAACAAGACAGAGATGTCCTCGGAGCTGGGAAATTTGAACCTATGTGGCGTGGTCCCTATATTGTCAGTAAAGTTTTGGACAAAGGAGCGTATGAACTAGTCGATTATGATGGTGTACCTTTGAGTGAACCCAGGAATGGGTTGTACTTAAAGAAGTACTATGCATAAGTTATTTGTGCATGAGTACTTGTATTTTATGTATCATACTGCGTGTGTGTGTTGCATTAGTTTTGTTTTTTACGTTATCTGGTCTCTGCCCTTACGTGACGTTGTGTTTGATTGTCAGATGTCGGAGTATTCGCTACCTTATATTGGCTTCACTGATGGAGCTAGCCGTAGTACTCAGAACTTAACTTCCGCTGCATGGGCAATCTACGCCCCGACAAACAAACTCATATCTATACGAGGTATATGTCTTGGCCGAGCAACCAACAACATCGCAGAGTATAGTGTCGTGGTTGAATTACTAGTTGATGCTATCTCTCTTGGAATTCGTTGTTTGGTTGTCCGACTTGACTCGCAGTTGGTAGTGTTATAGCTCAGTAATGTATATTCTATTCGAAGCCCTACTTTATTAAGGATATATTTGCGAATTCGTCTCTTGGAACGATATTTTGACCACATTGAATATCAACACATTCCAAGAAGTCTTAATACATTGACAGATGCTTTAGCTAATTATGTATTGGACAGGCATTTGAACAATTTATAAAATCAAACACATTAAAATGTACACATTGTAAAGTAAGACGGTAGAAGCCGTATATATATATATAATGATCAAAGTTTGTTTTTTATAAAATGGTTGTCCGAAGACCAAAATATCAAAAATGGAAGCTCATGGCTTCTACAAAGTGACATCACTAATGATGTTCACGATAACAGACTAAAGTCCTAGCTACTTTGCGGAGCAAGCGACCCATAGAGGCCGAGACTCCCACAGTGTGACGCTGATCGCGTCATGGAATCTCCTCCAGGGGCATCTCTAGAACATCTGCCATAAGGCCCTCTAAGTTTTGCTCCACTGTCAAGTAGTCTTCGGCATACTGCGGAACTGCTACTGCTGCCTCTCCTCGACGTTGAACCAGAGAACTACCAGCAGGTCTATATGCTCCGACGTCTATGTTATCAACAAAATTTTGGTGTTAGTCTTCAGATCAATCTATAAACAAAAAACATTTAAATATATCAAAAATACAAAAACATTTAAAAAATTAAAATTGGTATACTTCTTACCGAGGTTCCCCCACTGTGCATCTTCTGGTAGGGCAAGGTCTAGATCGCCACGGAAATCTAGTCCAGCATATGCGTAGTCCTCTATCATCAGCACCTGGCCTTGAAGCCAGTCGAAGAAATGATTGTCATATCTGATGATAGGCCCTGCCACATGACGGGCCATAAGCTGGCACCATCGTAACATCCTTGGGTCCCTGGGACCCGGAAAGTGTCAATCTGCCTAAAGCCTAAATACCGGAACCCTCTCGCAAAAGAAGGATACCAAAAGAGATCCATACCCGAATTGTTTTAAATCTCCATGCCTGCATTTAGTCAGATGTTTCTTAAGACTGCGTAGAACTGCATCGGCCCAGTTGAAGACCCGGGGCTCAGTACACTCGATGGCATACTAAAAGTAGCTCTGCAGAGCCATGTGTGGGGCAGCACTTCCTGCCATCCAAGCGATAGTGAAGAGAATGGTATGAAGATTTATATCAGTCACTCCCCAAATGGATACCTTCCCTTTCTGACGTTCAGCCTCAGGCACACAATACTGCCTGCAATACTTGCTCATTTTCAAACCCCCTCTTCGGTTGCCAGTCAAACTGACATAGGATCCCCGTCTTGACAACCCAGTCAAGAAATAGATGTCCTCGACGTATATACTCAAGGTGTGAGCTCCCACATTGAAGACTTGTTGATCTGGGTCCCACATTCAGATCAGGTACTCTAACAATCGCACTTGGGCTCTCATGCCCGGGATTCGAAAATACTTCAGGAGACCGCAATCTCTTAAAGCGGCAATGGTTTGCGGGTGATTTTCGGCATTGGTATTGTCTTCTTCGTGTTCATGTTCTCTCCATTCGAGCACCATAATGAGGATTGTTTACCTGCATGGCAACCATATAAAGATAATTAATAATCTAAAATATGAGAAAAATTGGTTTTATTGGTTAAGTATTTAAAAAAAAAAAAAAAATTGACTCTGCGCTGTTCGCAGGTGGGTTATAACGCACAGTGCGGATTTCCCGCACTCTACCTTAAGCCTGCCTGCGGGAATGAGGACTTCTTGCAGGCCCCGTATGGGTAGCCTGCGAGAATCCTTTCACGCGCATAGGGTTTCAAAACTCAACCAAAAACTTAACTTTTAACCGTTAAAATCATGAAATTAAACCATGCAAAGGTAGAAGATGGAGAGCCTACCAAAACACCGTAGACGGCTCGAGGAATGATGGTCCGATGCTCCCACAAATTGACGCTCAAGGAAGAGGGTGAAATGGAAGTTTTTGCACTCAAAATGGTAAAATGGTAAAATAGCATGGTAAAATATGTTATAAATTCTTTTTATTACTTTTACTATGTTAAAAAGTGGGTTTTTTCATATTTATTCGTTATTAACCCTAATTGCTAATGAGCGAATGAGAAAAATGCTTTACAGGTATGGAACATGAAGGGTCATGGACGATTTTTTCCTATGGTATGGTATATTTTTTTATTGTTTTCGATGGTTTTGATATGAAACCTCGAGCGCTTTTTATCCATTCTCGCGCTTGTCAAAAACATAAGAACGTGATCGAGCGTTGTTTTATCCCTTTTCCGGGCTCGCTGTGGTTACACGAAAAAGGAACCCCCTTGGAGTTATCTTTAAGCTCTTTTCAAACTCTCTAAATAGGAAAAGATTGCCGAGCGACCTTGCTATTTTCATGCTCAATAAAGTATTTGAAGTATGCGTCCTTCGAGCGATAGTTTAACCCTTTTTCGGTCTCGTTGGACTATTGTACGAAAAAGGCACTGAGAGAGTTCTCTTTTGAGTGTTTTTCCAAACTCTATAATCTTGAAAAACCTTTGAGTTT
>ML787114.1:0-31218 GCA_009831015.1 Picea engelmannii
ATCATCATATTTAGATTTGTTTATTTCATTTATATATATATTGAATAACTTGCATAAACAAGCGTTTGGTTTGGTTTGCAGGTTAGGCGGGAGGGAATTTGGCCCTTAAGGCTCCAGTGTTTCAACTACAGCTCTGATACCAAATGTAATAGCCGTATTTAATTTTACATCAGTTTATTTTGATAAACTAAGACAGTAATTTCATAACACAGTAATTTTATAACAGTAACTTCCGTAACTCAAATTTTACTATGAATAATAAATTTTTTCTAACATAATACATCAATGCATAAATTTTAGAGAAATACCTTAAGTCTGATGCTAGTAATCCTTCCTGTTGTCAGCAGCTTGCTTCCTTCCCACTTCTTTAGAACACTACCCAAAACCGACCTCCCTGCCGACTAGTTAGCTCCTAGCCCCAGGATATCAATGGATATCCTGGCCCTCCGAGCCCAAAACCCCCAGCAACCCCCGGTGCACTGTGTCAATTCCACTCAAAGTTTCACTCTGCCAATGCCCAGCTCTCCCAAAATTCATCTCCAACTCCTTTCGAATCATTCCCCTTCCAACTCCTTCCCTTCCTTATCCCTCCTTCACCAACTCCCCCCGCATTTACCTCCTCACCTAACTCCTTTATTACCCTTATCCATTCCCATTAATTCTTTTATCTTCTCGGGATTCTTATTTTATCCCTTGTTGTATACACAACCATTTTATATCATATTCCATTAATCCATTAAATCCATCACGTAAGTTATTAAATGTAGTTTTTAGTTAAGTTATTAATTAATTAATTACAATTATGTCCTTTAATTAATTAATAACTCACTTACTTAATATAATTAAATCATCTTTGTTTAATTAATACCTTGTGAACACAATTAATTCCCTAATTAGTTTTACTTTATAATTTCTTAAACATTTATCCAACTAGGGTCATTACATTTGTAATACATTCACTTCACATCCCAAGTCTAAAATAATGTTATCCACATCATATTCCCCAATTTTCGCACTTAGTCTAAATTCTCTGTTGGTCCTCTTTTTTCATAGTATCTAATTCACTACCCTTTGTGCGATAGGATTTTCCCTTCCTTGCGTGTAATGATCAATCATTTCATATAATGCATTCATCGCAGTTTCATCTTTCATTAACTCTACAGAACTTCTCAAGAATTCTCTTAGATTGTGTACCTTCACAAGTGGCTTCTCTAGCATAGTGTGATCACATACATAAGGTGCAAATTATGTTGAGGCTACCCAATCCCCTCCTAGTATCTCTTTTATTTCCCTCTGATATGTCTCCTTTTCTTACTAAGGGTCGAATGTCGACATAGATCCTACTGATTTCCTTACCCATTGCTCAACCTATTTCCCTCCATTCATTGCATCATCCCTTGTTCTAGTTCCTTCATGTGTAACAACTGTTATTCTAGGTCCTTCATTATGTTTTTTGGCTAATATATTATGTACATTCTGATTTGGGTTTGTTTCTGATTCCTTCTCTCATGCCATTTCAAAAGCAGTTGAGAGAAATCTTCTATCGCATGGTCTGGTGCTCCACATAATGTGTAGGTTGTACACAGATTAGGGAAGTCATGAGCTAAGTGTCCTTGTTGATTACAATTGTAACATATTATCAATCCTCTACCTCCTCTGCCAAAATTTCCTCTACCTCGACCTCTGCCAAAATTTCCTATGTTTCCTAGATTAAATCTTCTCTGATTATTATAGTGTGGACCGCCTCCTTCTATCACAACATTATCCTCCTAAATCCTTTACATGTTTGATGTGCGCTCCCTCATTAAATTGAATGCGTGACAATCCTTATCTTCATGTCCGAGTGACTTGCAGAAATTGCAAAATAAGTTCCTTGGTGTACTCTAATATTTTTGTAGTAATGGACACTTAGTTCGATGATTTCCCCATTTCTTACATATTTCAAAATATCCCCCTCCTGGTAATGGATTCGTTTCTCCAGTCACCAAATATTGCACAAATGATGGGCATTCATCCTTATGGAAACCTTCAGTCCTACACTTGGTACACTAGACTTATTCTCATTTCTCCTTCTCTTTTGTAATTTCTTCTTGTTGAATTGTCAAGGAATTTAACTGCATGTGGACTTGTGCCATCCCTGCATTGTCTCCTACATGGGATGCTTCCAATTTCATTGCAATCTCCAAATCTTCCAACTACGAAGAAGCCTTCTATTGAGTCAATGCCATGCAAATGTGTGGTAGGAGTCCTGTAGTAAACCATTCTTGGTGTTGCTAATCAGGGATATGGAATTTCATTCTTCCCATCAGATCCTTAAATTGTTGGCCATAATCCCACCCTGATTCAGTCTATACCTATTTTATTTCCTTCATATTTGCAATGTGTTGCGTCTCATACTTTGGCTTCTTGAAGTCTTTTAACAATACTTATCTAATTTATGCCAAATTCCTAGCTTGTCCTATAGGTGTGGTACTCTGCAATTTCATGTACCAGACTAGTACATGGCCTCTAAATTTTGTTTCCAATTGCATAATATTTACAACCTCATCCTAGACATTCTTTACAGCCTAAATTGTCTCACAGACAAATAGATGTTGTTTTAGATCCTCTGACCCAACTCTTTGTAATTCAGGTAGTCTAAGGGTGTTGTCTATCCCTACCTTGTTTCTTTTTATAGTACTCCCCCTAGGATATGTTGGTTGACTCTAATTCTACATTTTGCTTCCACTAATATGGTTGCTACTACTTTTTCCTCCCTTTCTAACTATAGGTGGTTTTAACAAATCCTCAAATGTGATTTATGATCTAGGTGATGCACGTGGGGTCGTGGAATTGACACAGGATCATGCCTAAGTAGGACATAATGACTCTTCTATTATAGGACTGAACTAAGAATTCTCTTCCTCTCCTTCTATGTATGATATTTCTATGATCTAGACAGTTGATCATGGTTCTCTTCCCTCGGCTCACTATATGGATATCCTTTCTCAACCACATTCTTTTGCCTCTCGTACATTATTCCACTCTGCAATACTCCAATCTTGTCTTCTTCCTCTGATAAAACTTCTTTGGTTCTATGCATCCTCAATCCTTCCCTTCCTTATTCATTTCTTCCTTCATTCTCTCCTATGTTCAGACGATCCTCTTGTCATTCCTTGGTTCCCCTATGTGAAAAAAAACCCTTATCAATCAGAATCCATTGTCATCACATACTTGTCACACATCAACATATTTATCCATGTACCCAATGATTTCATGAACATTCCACACAAACCTTTGAAGAAATCCCTCTTTGTAACATTGTATGAATAGGTACAATCCACTAATTTTTTTTTTAATACAAACTCCCAATATACTATCCCACCAGAAATCAATTGCGCGAGAAGTCTTATTACTTACATTTTTTATATTTCTTACCAACTCAGAAGCCCAGTTCCTCGGTGCTGCGGTTCGGTACCTTCTAGTATTCTCCACTAATATTTCTAATCACTTAGTCAAAATAATCTGAAATTTTCCAAAGAAAATCTCATTCAGCTCTATGTACACATACCTTTGCATCCATTTCTCATTGCTAATATGAGGATTTATATTCTTGTTTCTAGCAAATTCACGTTCCTTCCCTTCTATCCATTCTGATATGTTTTTGTTAGTCAACCTCCAAAACATTCCCTCAATCACATATTTTGGTTCCCGACAACAAAACCATTTATAAGTCCAATTCCTTGGCATTGTGGTTCAGTACCTTTCAGTATTCTCCACTAATCTTTCTGACCACTTAGTCAAAATAATATGAAATTCGCCAAAGAAAATCTCATCCAACTCTATGTACACATACATTTGCATCCATTTCTCATTGACAATCCGAGGATTTATATTCTTGTTTCTAGAAAATTCTCGTTCCTTCCCTTCTATCCATTCTGATATTTTTTTGTTAGTCATCCTCCAAAACATTCCCTCAATCGCAGATTTTGGGTCCCGACAACGGAACCATTTGTTGGCATGTGGTTATAAGACCCTAGGTTCAATTTATATTAACCAACAAAACCCTTTAGACACCAGCCTTTTTGGAATCACCTGCATGTAAGTGAAGTCTCACCCAAGGTATCTATTAGGGCTGCAGCAACCAAGTTTCTTCAGTAGTGAGGGAATGGAAGGTGATCATCTTAATCATTCTTACTTATCCTTCTATGTGCATTATCCTATATTTGTTCTTCCTTGGTTACTTAGTGAATTTAGTTATATAGTACCATTATATTCTGGTTTGTAACATAAACTATTTACTGTAACATTAATAACTATTGTGTAGTGCTTATGTAGTAGTCAAATGTAGTCAACATGCATAGAGAGAATATTCATGATTAATCACATAAAATACAAGAAGACACAGTAATTAAGATGGTTCACCCAACCTTTGGCTATGTCCACAATGGATGGCGTATTTATTATTCTTTGTATAATCATCTTAGGCTTGCGCACTACACTTACAATAGAGATATCATGATATTTGTCTCTCCATCTTGCCTAGACGCTCTGTAGCGCAAGCCTCTCTCTCTACAACTTCTCCCTAACAATTAGACATAGACTCTTCAATTCTCATTCAATTCTCTTAGACTCCTTACAAACAAAATTAAAACCGAGACCCTGAATAGAATTGAACTCGAGGAACTCATCAACACAGAACAAAACAGGAGAATGAGAGAGAACCCCTAATATTCCCAACCCATTAAATATTTATACATGAATTCTAGGGCTCAAAACCCTACCTTTCTTATCCAAAAAACCTGATTCTATCTTATTCTTAGTCATGACAACTCAAGTTAACTTGTTTTTCAGGCTTGCTTTTCCCGCTTTTACGTTTGCATGTATCTTTTTTTCTCTCAATTGTTATTCTTCCTGTTGTTGTGCGTCTTTCTGCTTTTAGCATGTCGAATTGCTATCCTTCCTTTTCGATCGCTTTATTATCTTGCTTTCTTCTCCTGTTTTATTATTTTCTAAGTATACTTTTACTACACACTTTTGAGCCTGCATGTGGCTTTATTGCACACTTCGCTCCCGCCTTGTCTTCTTTCTTCTGTTGTTGTGCATAACCTCCATACTTGGTATTTTCCTGAAAACTCTTTCCAAAATGTTTTTCCAACACTTATAGTACCTAGGCTATCGTACTCTGAAACCTTGAGAGTTTAATCATGTTTACTCCTTTTGTTTGTCTAATAGCCAGTCATGAAAGACCAAGGGTCAATATTATTTAATGTATTTATTATGTTATAACACTCATGCCATCACTCTAAATGCTTCGAACTTCATTCAAACACGCCCTTCCGTTCACTATGATGGCTAGAATCCGAAAGGATTGGATTTAACAAAAAAAAAAATTAATTCTTACAACACTCAATTCATTGCTATGATAGCTTCGAACTCCATTTGTGTACTCCCATCTCCAACCTCCGACGACCAAACTCCAAAAGGGAGGGATTTTTTATAATAATTCATATATATTTATGTTGGAAATAAAAAGAGAAATTATATTTCCAGAACTTAAAATAATGATAAATAAAATGCCTTGTTAATAACTCCTTCAAGAGTTCAGGACGACTATGTGCAGAGTGTAAATTTAAAACTGGAAAATTTGGCATGGTTAAATCCGTTTACTGAAGGGAAAGGAAAAATCCAAGCTACCCCTTTCTCACAGACAAGACCAGAGTTAACCAATTTTAATATAATAATTTCCAACCTTATTATTCATATATTAAGACATTTAAATGGTAAATTTGGGGATTTAGTAGGAGTTATAGACTTTCAAATTTCTCAAAAAAAAAAATATAAATATACATTCACATATATCAATTCATGAAAATTATTTATTTAAAGTCTTTTTCCAAAATATCACATTTCTTGGAAATAAAATCTACCATGGTAAAACTATGGTTTTACCAAAAATTACTATCCCCTTCTTTTATGCATTTCTTTGCTATTTTCAACGAAAAATTACTATTTCCAATTCTTTCCCCTTTGTACATTAATTTACTATGTAATTCCTAATAAAAATTCCTTTCTTAACATATACTCATGAAACTTAATTAATCACAATGCATTAAATTCTAAATTTCATTTTAATTGCAATTAAGAACTTAAATTTGCATTTCTCATTTTTTTCTTATTATTCATTTTAAAATACTTTACCTCTCTTTGACATTTGGCTTATTCTCTTAATGCCAAACAAGGGTCTGAACTTCCTTCAAATTATGAGTTTAATATATTTTTCAAACCAACAGAGAGGCGAAAGCCAGTCGCCCAACCTTCAAGTTTCTAATAGAAATTTCATTTTCCTAATTACCAAGCTTCTCTATGTGGACATTGGTAGATTGACCTTACTAATACTTGGAATCTGTTCATATATATTACTATAGATGATGATCCAACACTTTATTCATAATTTGAGTGACAACCCATTACTAAAAACTTCGTTTTCCTAATAGAGACACATTGAATACCAACAATAGAATATGTTTTCCAAACTTTATTTTAGATTTCCTAACAATCTATACAATTAGAGTGACAATTATATCATTTGAATAGGACAATAAATTTTGTAATTATCTAGCACAGGAAATCCATAGCATGAAATAAAATTTTCATGAAAATACAATACATAGAAAACACTTATCTGAAGCTTAGAAATGTTTGATTGTACATATATTCCAACAGAGGATGAACACCTTTAGTAACCACTTACACAACCAGATCAAAGAACAACACAACAATATTTTGACGTTGTAAAACCCCTACAAGGAAACATCCACGACCCCAACCAACACGACCACTTGGAGAAGTTTTTTTATGCAAAAGATAAATATTACAGAGATATTTTACAAGAGATTTTCTCACAATCGATCATCGACAAATGACCCTCCATGCTCTTTAAATAGAGATCATGGACCAATCGGGTGTTAATCCACAGATCAATGTAGTTGTTAAGATCAAGGAGAATATGAACCTCCAAATCACTCTATGTTGGAAAAATATCACGACCGTCGGATTTTCTAACTACAAATGCATACTAATTCATACTAAATAAACACACGTTTACCTAACAACTCATTAGACTAAGTAGATCTTAACTAACTCCTAAGTTTCTAAATATCCTAACCTCCCCTCTTAAGAACAACCTGGGATGGGATTGAAGGATTTGTAATAGTGACACAATAGGAGAACGAAGGAGGTATTAGAGCCTATCCCCCCTTAATGAGAACTTCTTGAACTCCTAACATGGATTGAAGTTTGGAAAACTTCGCTTTTGTAAGAGACTTTGTAAAAATGTCTACAAATTGATCTTTTGTAGGGAAAAATATCCCTTCAATAACTTGATCATGAATGAGATTTCTGATGAAGTGCATGTGTAGCTCAATGTGTTTGCTGCGTTGATGTTGAACTGGTTCTTTGGCGAGCTTGATGACACTTTGATTGTGGCACCAAAGGATGGTCGAATGTTGCTGCTAGAATCCAAACTCTAAAAGAATCTATTGAAGCCACAAGCCTTCCTGACTTGCATTTACCGCTACTAGGTACTCATGCTGAAGAAAGTGAAATAGTTTGTTGTTTCTTACAGGCCCAAGTGACAGGTCCTAAACCAAGGATCAAAACATAACCTACACTTTTACCTAATGATTCATTATACCAAGTACATCTTAAATAACTCAATGTCTAAATATGATAACAAGAAATTGCTGGAAACTACTGAAGGGTGTGCACAACTTCTTATGTTTTATTCACAACTAGCCACCCCCTAGACAGAGTATGATTCCATGAGAGGAATTTCCTTTACTGAACACATGAGAAGAGATGAAGGACACTCTCCTTCATCTACAGGAACTTAGCAAGCCAATTCTTCAATCCACGAATCAAGGGGGATGCTATTTCCACAAGAGATACAACAACTATCATACAAAACACATGGGATGCCTTTCACTTCCCAATGGTCCCTCAACTCCCTCCCCTCATACTCCCTTCATGATGTCTCAACCAATCATTAAAATTCCATAGCCCCATTTATCAACCTGATTTGAAGATAGTTTACAATGGTTCTTACACCTAGAAAACATATTTCTTTACTTCCCTATGCTTTCTTAGAACCAGAAGAGATTCTCACACTCTTCTCCACTCATATTTTGGTCCCTAGACTCAACTATGTCTATCATCTCTCCTTTCCCATGATTTTCCTCCTTTTTCTTGTCTTCTACAACAAGATTTCATGGGTAAAATCCCTCAATTCGTGAGTCAAATTAGAAACTTCCATATGAGTACTATTCCCATACTCTCATTGATTTCTGAGGAGGACTTCCCAACCACCATATTGACTGGTAATTAAATCCTCTGGGACAAAGGATTGTTCTGGCTCTAAGTATTTCTAAATCCAGTAGAGTAGTAGCCTGACGGTGGTCATTTCAACTAGTCATGGTTCACTTCACTATTCCCTCTCATGACATCGTAACCTGTATAGGCAATTCCCTTCAACAATTATTCAACATTTTCTAAAGTCTACACATAATAGATCTGTCCATGGTCTTCTAGCATTATATATAAAATAATTTTATATTTATAAGCTGGGGAAAACATGGGTATTACATATACACACATAAATCATCACTAAAAGTTTTTAATGATGTATAATGTGTCTAAAATAAAGTTTGTAGGTAAAAGTTACAACCCTGAGAAGATACATATTACAGGAGCAAAGAATGTGACTACCTTAATTATGATACAAGAAAAATTGACGCTAAAAGAAAATTTGTACAAGATATATTTATACTATTTATCATACTTTTGGGTGAATTTATAAATATGTGTCCCACTTTCAAATGTGGTTATGAAAATTGGACATTTTACATATTTTTAAATTGATGCTATGGAAACTCATATGAGGCTTGTAGATTTTCATGTGCATTAAAAATAATCTGGAAGAAATTGTGTTATCTTTTTAACAACATTTTTTTCAAAAATAATTAATATCATTTAATGTCCTAAATTTGAATTTAATTATATATTGGTAGTTTCGCTTTTTTGGAAAAGATAACAAATGTATAATTTAAAGATAAATAAATTATATTATCTAGATATAACATAGTGTATTTAATAGTTTTTTAGATATCATGATTTTTATTATTTTTTAAGGTGACTAATTAATATTCTAGTGGAATTTTATACACCTTTGTGTTCTCAACAATATCTTTTTCTCATGGTTACAAAAACAAAATAAATAAATATATATTTGAAGAGTAACAACTAACAAAACTTCTTCAGATCATATTAGTACCTCTTGAGGGTTTATCTAGACGCTTGGCGCACTTGAAATGTTGTTCCACTGCTATGACCTCTGAAGTGCTTTAAAATCGCTTCCTAGCAGGGGGATAAATTACAATGCACCTTTCTGCCTTAAAGAATGAAGGAAAACAACGCCCTACGGACTTCCCTTCCCAAGCCTGTCTCTGTTAAGCCAGTCGAAGAATACTAATGATGATTGGCGTAAAGCCAAGCTGGAAGAATATGGGTTGCCAGAAGGAAGGGGTGGCGGGCAGGGTCAGAAGAACCACTAACGTAATATTAGCAATTGAAAGGTTCGTGACACTGGTCGACGTAGATCTTACGTGAGCCTATGGATTGCCTGATCACGATATCCTTTTGCTGTCACCATGCCTCTTGGAAGAGCCAGGAAACTATCTCTAAAGGTTACTAAGAAAATTCTAATTTTTTAGTTGTGTAATTATTAATATACTTATCTTTTTGGGGGCTTAAAGGTACTTAAAGAAAAAAAAAAATAGTTTTACAAAAAAAATAATTAAAAATATAGTATGAAGCTAAAATAACGAAAATGATAGACTATTGGATAGATGATTCAATGGTGATTATACATACACAATTCCACCACCTTCCATAGAAGATGTCAAGTAATTTCATCTCCTGGTAGTTGCATTTCTATGATATCTTTCAAAAATAAGGAAGAATTCTTGACTTTTAAGCCCTTGTTCGAGATGTTGAAGTTATCGATCGAACAATATTTTTACTTAATCACTCTATCATGGTTTAAAACTTCCCTTTCTCAAGATGTACAAGCTATTGATCCAATAAGCTATTGATCCAATAATTTTTTTTACGTAATCTCTCGATCATGATTTAAAACTCTTAATCAAGATTTTAACTTGTTTGAGATTTTAAGTCTCCTTGATCAAGGACGTGCAAAGACCATTTTCATGTTATTGGCTTGTTGAAATATGGAATCTAGCTTCATGGATCCACCCTTTTAAGATACCAAATTAATTTATCATTTAGAATTAACAATTTGATATAAGTTAATGATTAGTATAAGTTAAGTGATTGATTAAAACATAGATTAAACTACAAATCCATGTCTTTGTGGAGAAATTTTTACAAACACTTTACATGAAAACTACATTCCCTTGTCTCAAACATTTCTATAAACAAATGAATGCAACTTTTTTACCTTAAGGAAAGGGATTTTTACATGGAAATTGTATAAGCCAAATATCCAAGAGACTTCATCATCCTTTTAATGATAAAATATACTAAAATGTTTTTTTTTAAATGTAACTATTTAGTACACCTTTGTGGTTTCCACAATCTTGCTTGAAACCTCTTTGAAAAATTGTAATTTCCACCTATTCAAATCTAACAAGTAAGTATGAGAATATATGGAAATTTCTGCAAAATAAAACCGATAAATAGAGAAAATCTCAAATATAAGATAAACATTTATTTAAAAATTAAAATCCCTAATCACGTAGGCAAAAAAAACCTTATATATGGAGTTTTTAATCCTCTTTATTTTTTGTAAAAGCTATTGCCTAGGGATTTTTGTTGCAATGCAATTTTTATGAGATCAAACTTTGGAAAGGATTTACAAGCCATTTTGTTGAGTTCATTTTAAGAGGATCACTCTAATATGGAAGATCCACACCCTTATAAATAAAGGAAATCCCTTTTAAAGTGGAAGAGGATGAAGGTAATATGGAAGATCCACACCCTTATAAATAAAGGAAATCCCTTTTAAAGTGGAAGAGGATGAAGGAGTCCATGATGAAGAAAACAATTGTCACCCATTGCATATGGGTTCTGCAAGAAGATGGTTGAATACTTTAAAAAAACAATGGTTGAATACTTTAAAAAAAAACGAGACTATCATATCAATAAGTCTACACATGGTTGAATACTTAAAAAAAAAGAGACTATCATATCAATAAATCTACAAATTGAAATACTAATTTCTCTTTCACCATTATTAAAAATATAAAGGTTATGCCCATGAGACTTGATAATAACAAAATAAATAAAAGAAGAACATGGTTACCAAAAAAACCAAAAATATAAAGGTTATGCTCATGAGACTTGATAATAACAAAACAAATAAAAGAAAAACGCCGTTCATCCTTTGGTTGAAAGAAATATACGTCAAATGTAAAACACACACCTCTTTACTCAATGAAAACTAAATTCAATGAAAAATTATGTAACGAGAATAAAAAAATCATTAAAAGAGATTACCCGCATGGGTTAAAAATCCCTCCTCTAAAAAAAGACCTACACTTTTTTTAAAGAAAATCCCTAGGAGACTATAGGTAAAAATGTTAAATGACAACGAGAGAATAACAAGATTTAGGATAGGAAGAGTGTTATTGTTGAGAAATAAATTATGTTTTATTTGTGAAATTAAAAAAGGAAGATGTTCACATGTGTACAAAGTGGATTTAATGTTTTTCTTTTATTTAGATTTATTTTAACATTATTTTTATTTTAACATTGTTTTTAATTTGTATTATAACATTTAATTAGGAATAAAGCATAGTTTAAATATTTATTATTATTTTATAATAATTTTTTATGGATTTTTATTATTTAAAATTTTTTTTTGAAAAAAATGAATTTAAATACACATTTTGCAAAACTATATTTTTTCCATACTATTTTTATTTTAGAAATATGGTATACCAATAAAAATATTCTTAACAATAATGTATTTACTTAATTTTTCAATTTTAAATATAAAATATCAAAATTTCACTGTTTTAAGATCAATATATTAATGTTAAACAATAGGAAAAACAAATTTGGAAACACCATGTAAATGTTTAAAAAAATTAAACAAAATAATGTGGTATATTAATATTAAACAAGATTAAAAATAAATTTGAAAACACAAAATAAAATTAAATAAAAATTAAATTAAACTAAACAAACTAATGTGACATTTTGTTAATGTGAGTAAAACGATATATAATGAATTTCCACGCCCGAGACACAGAAAACCTATATGTTAAAACTAATGTCCAAATAAGTGTCAATTTATTTTGTCCCATATGTAGTAGATCGCTGGACATTACATCTGCAAAACCCTACGAAATCATTTTGACATGGTGGCTGCTAATTGTTTGATAGACGTCTCACCAGCCATACATCCAAAGACCTCGCTACAGCCACTAATATCTTCCAATCATCCCTTATATATCACATGATGACTTTCATGACAGGCTGGCATGATTTGACAGTTTACCAATGCATTCGGTGAAGGCCCAGCATGAATCTTGGACGAACATAGTGAGAGGATCTTTTTTAAAAGCACGGTAAAGCTTCCTCCCATTATCTGGGTTGGATAAGCATTCCTCATACTCTCACCAATTTGTTTTCTTTTTCTTGCCACAGAATCTTAAACAGGTCATCCGTCTCTGTTTCTTGACGTAGAATGCATATCGACAGTTTAGCAATCTATTTGGTGAAGGCTCAGCATGACTGTTGGACGAACATAGTCAGAGGACTATTTTAAAACCACCGTAAAGCTTCCTGCCATTATCAAGGTTGAATAAACGTCCTCACACTCTGACCATTTTTTTTTATTCTTTTGCCGCATAATCTTAAACAGGCCACCCGTCTCCGTCTCTTGACGGAAACTGTGCCTTCATTGATTCCCAGTTCCAATGGCAATTTTCTTTCCTGGTTGGAATCTGGTATCTATACAATTTAGGTTGGAATCTGGTATCTATACAATTTAATTTTTGAATCTGGTATCTGTACGAGTTATTTTTTTTTATTAATTTGGAACTCTCACGATCCTGTTTAAAATGGGACAAACGTACGCAAAACTTAGAATTACCAAGTAAATTCAACTTAATTTTTTACATGAAAATGAAGTTTGTTTGCTAAAGCTTAACTTATTCCTTTTATAAAGTCACTTTCTTGCTTTATATAGTAGGTCTCCTAATGGAATAACTTGTTTTCGATGTAGTTTGATTGTTTACGTGAATCAAGGCTTTTAAATGCACTCTCAATATACGAGACAATATTGAAGGAAGATTCGAGAAAAAATCAATGTACATACAACTCTGGAACATCTTGTTTTTGTGAATATATGTTATCGATTTATTTCTTGAGGACATTTGCGTGCAAGTGATCCGGTTATAGTACATGGTTTTTTCTTTTGCTTATGGATTATTATAATAATATTGATGAGTTTCCCTTGAGTGTGCAGGACATTGACAGAGTGTGGATGTTGATGACATCAATGGACCTCCTTGGACTTCGGATTGAGTCAGGGAGTGGATTCTATTGGTTTGAGTATTTCATTTATGCATATGTGACATATGATCGATTATAGCATGACTTTATATATGGATCATTGACAATGTTTCGTTGATGGACGCACGCTGACAATTGCCTGCTAATCTGACTCACATAAGGAGTAAATGGGCCATGCACACAGACCATATATTGAAGGAGAAGTGTGGCAGAGTCTTTGTCACAACCTACTAGCACTCTCGTCGTGGCTCGAATTGTAGGCTAATGATTACCTAGTTCGAGAGGTCCATGATATCGTGAGGGTAGACTGAGACAGTCGCTTACGAAGATTTCTAAGGGGTGCGCAATAAAGCGGAGTCTTTATTCCTTAGAAGTCCTTAGTCTCTCACAAGGTTGTCCGAATGGAGTGTTGACTCCAGGCGTTGGACAACTACCAAAACCAGTCAAAGGTGAGTGGCACCCTTGGAGGACAAAGTGCGTCTTGATGGGCACAACGTCGCTTAATTAAAACTTGAGTCAATGAATCTAGGTGGCCTAGAAAACCTTAGCAAATAATCAACCTTGTAAAATCTTTAAGCGTTGTCGTACTCAATTAATTAATTAAGCATTGAAATTATTAATTGAATCCCCAAATGAAAGTCTAAGCCTATTCAAAAATTTAAGCCTAAGTCTAAGTTAGTAAGACAACTAAAACTAAATTATAAATTAAATAGTGAGGAGATGAAGTAAATCAATTTAAGAAATAAGAAAGAAGAAATAATTCTAAAGAATTAATACAATACACATGTGTGTAGAAAATACCTAATTGGGATTTAAGATAAGAAAGAAAAAAAACATAAAATAATATGTGCACATAGAAAGGTATCTAGAGTCTAGTTAACACTAGTTTAACTAGAGAATAATCATATTTTAACTCAACTCGGTTTTAGAAAGACGTCAATCATTAATTGAAAATAAAGGGAATAAAGAGACAACTAGGAGTGATTTAAGGAGCGCTTTTAGGAAGGGTCATAGAAATTGAACTTTATTAAAATAAAATGTTGATTTACTTGTGCTAATTGGGGAAAGGGTGACAAGTGTAAGGGGAAACGATTTTAAATTCTTTAAATTAAAAATCAAATTAATTGTGCAAGTGGGGATGAGTTATGGGGAAATTTTATAAAACAAATCCCTGAGATGAGAAATGTATGACACTTGTGATAGGTAAAGTTATGCTGCGGAATTTTTAAATGTATGACACTTGTGATAGGTAAAGTTATGCTGCAGAATTTTTCATTGGTTTTACTTGTCAGAGTTGGGATACCCAACTTCAGAAACAGTGGTGGCTCTACCTTGCAAGGCAAGCTGGGAGTTAGAGGAATTTTGGTTGTATGTGTGTGGCCCCTTTACGGGTCGAGGGGCTAAGGAGGAAGAAGAGTACCCCTAGCATTCACTAGGAGGTACCAATGAACTCTTTGGATTAGCGAGAGAAGAAAAGATGCTTGCACAAGGATCAAGTGGGAGATCGTTCTCGTGGATCATTAAACTTCTGGATACAATATTTGTGTTAGTTAATGTTGTAAAGTAGGAATCAAGTTGTACGAATTCTAGTTCTCAATTTGGTCATGTAAATTATGCACATTGTAAGTTTTTATGTATGTGCAAGGGATCAATGTTCTCTTAGGTGTTATAACAATCTAATGTTCTCTTAGGTGTTATAACAATCTTTGCACTCTGCGCATTGGATAATATTTCCATGGGTGATAAATAATTTCCGTACCTTGTGTGTTGGTGTTATCTTCAAGTTTTACAATTTGACTGGAATGAAATCTATTTTCCTTTAACCTCTTAAAAATTTGTTTACTCAATCTGGTGTTTTGAGTCCCTTAATGAAACAGTACCACGCCAAGATAGCCTAGTTCAATATCCTCCTTGTGGAACTATTTTGGAATTAAAATAAAAATAAAATAAAGGAAGATGCTCAACCCTCCTTAAACGCTAATCTACTAATTGTTTAACGTGCTTGCATCAAGCTTTAGGTAGTGATAGGATTGTGCTTTTGTTCTTCCCTTGGATGTTCAACTTCGCAGATATTTGCGATTCAATCCATTAACCATGTAGTGGTCTAAGTATATGTTTTCATCACTTACCTCTCATCATCTTCCTTGCTTGCCCACTGTAACATTCCACACCTTACCTTTTTCAAACTATCACTGCCTTCTACATCTATTGTTGTTAACAGTGATACACCGATTACCACAAGCAACCTACAACTAGAATTTCAAAATTCTTACTAGAGAAGGCAGGTTGGGCAAATTAGATCTGTCATCTATGATCTGAAGAAGGGAGGGGTTAGGAAAAAACAACTCAGAAAAAAATTTGAATCCACACCTTCAGTATCTTCAAGCCTGTTCGGTTCAATTTCCACTGTCTCCACGAATTTGAGAAGGGTATCTCATAATTAGCTTGCAGGGACCAGCCTGGAATTGGGGAAAATAAATTCAAGTGCTTGGCGCCCTTCTTGGCAGCGAAATTTTGACTGCGCAGTCATTATCCTTAGTGTACTGATATGGACCTTGGTACCTTGGGCGTTTTCCTGGGTGACTTGCATAGATCCAAACCCTCGTTCTCCTTAAAACTGTGGGGACTTACGTTTTTTTTTCTCCTACAACCTGTAACTCTTGTTGGGTAATCTCTCCTGGGTAAGGTAGACAAAGTCCGTTGCACCTGTGCACGATCAAACTTCATCCTGAGATCGATGCAATCGCTTAGAGATCCATTTTGGCCTAGGACCTAATTGCGGAGAGATGATAAAATTGATTTCTACCTTCTTGGTGTGTGACTGGGTTTTTGTGAGTTGAACTGGCGGTGTTGAAAAATGATTTCTTTGGTTCTATTCCCAACGCCCTCTCCTTCTAGGATCTCTGTCGAATTTTATGTTCTGAGTGATTTTTGGGGTGTGTCCCTCAGGAACGGTGGCGAGCATAACTTGACACCACTCACATGACAGTGTAGGCGTGGGAACCTTACACTCTTCATTAGATGGAGTCCCGATAAGACTGGGAAGATTCATGTCAATGATAACCTTCCTCTTTTTCAAATTGAAATTGGTTGAGAAATTAAATTGGATTCAGGAATGAAATCGCGCTTAGAAGGATTGAAAGAAAATTTGAAGCTCTAGAATAATTTGACGCACTGGGTTTCAACTCCGCACCCTACCCAACAAGGTCGGTACAACCAACTGCTGACATTTAAAGACTACTAATCATGCGCAATGATCAAGAAAATGTTTCATCCATAGACAGTATATGCACAAGATAACAACCTGGGAAACATGAACAACTCAAGGGCCAACCTAGCCCTATCTTCCTCAGTAAGTTGACATTCGAACAAATCCTCGCTTACTACTTGTTTTTTATAGGCCACTTAAAACATCAAGGTTTTGTATAGATGCCATTACCCTTATCCTTTACCTAGAAGCTTAGTCAACTCGGTTCGATTCTTCTAAACCCACGAAAATATAAGATCCCAAGATTAAGTAAATTTACCCTTGGATTATTTCAACATTGTAAGCCATCAAGCTTACTACAAAAGAGGAAACCTAATTTGTGATCATGTTCATACCATTTGCCATAAGATGTAGGACGTATTCAACTACAGCTAGTTGTAAAGGATTATTCGCAAGAAACAACTACCAAAGGATATTTATACATATAAGGAAACCATAATTTCCAGAATAATGTATATCATCTCATAGAGCCTCCTAGTGTGTTTTTGTATTTTAGAGATGGATATAAATTTAATATTGGAAACTCTTATCTACATATTCTAACAAACGAATTAAATCAACTTGTCTAGACACCTAATTCAAGAAAACAAAAACATGTGGTAATACACCCTTGTCCTTCCTCGCACGTCGTCACGATGTTGGTTATGTCCCTTGTCTAATGATGGTATTGCGTTAATTAATCGATATATGTTGTTATAGTTTAACCATTGATGGAATGCATTATAGATGGTAACTGCGTCCGTTTTTTTTTATATGTGTCATTTGTAGATGGGTTATTGTTAGAATGTTTCTCAGGTGGATTTTGTGCCCATTAAATTGATGTATGTTTGTAGTAGAATTTTCTACCGTGCAATGAATATTGATGATTGAGGTATGATTGATTTAGTAACTAGATTACTATTGTGTCATTAAATATTGTTGATGTATGATTGACTTAGTAGTTAGATTACTCTTGCGGAATTCAACTATGTTGACGTATGATTGATAATATAGTCTGGAGTTTCAGTCGTGATTGATTATGGGAATTAGACACCTCTTTGTTCCTTAGAACAGTCACCATCCCTGAGACCTTAAGTGATCAAAATCAATTGGATGAATCCTGGGCTTGAGCGTTTCTTATGTGTAATAAAGGTCCTAACCATGTAGGATAGGTTGGGCGGGTAGTTATTTAATATTCAACAATATGGTTGATCATTATCTATAATTGGTTCGGTTGATTGTGATGTGTGGAAATGCGTCGTTATTTATTTTTATGTGTTAATCAAGTGTCTCTATCATTTATGTTAATGCGTTGTCTTGTGTCGTTATTGATTTCGATGATGTGTCTCTTGTAATGATTTTAATTATGAACTCGTGTTGATTATGTGTTGCTATGAATTATGTGTTGATGTTAATTTCATAATACTTTAAAAAAAAAAAAACTTATTTTACTTCGTTATTCCTAGTCGTAACGGAGGCGCCATTACATATGGTATCAGAGCGGGTTCAACCCTATGAATGTGGATCGTCACGCCTTCCACGGTATTAAACACTTGATTAATAACTTAACACTAATTAAAATTTAAAATTGTCCATGCAGTAATCATGGTTTGAGGAAGTCATGGGGGTAGACGACGTGGTGCTAGGGGAGGAGGTGTGATGCCTCCAGTGGATTCCAAGCCAGAGGGATCTAACCCCCCAAGGAGAAGAACAAGTCATTGGGCATGACTAGATTGTTGTGGGGGGTGTGGTTGGGTTGATAAGGTCCTTTCAGAGGATGTCAGAGGCCTTGATTAACCGATTAGATAGAGATGAGGCTAGGGCGCCTGTACCTAATGAGGGTCCACAATGTGCTCTAGCTGGCAGTGGTAGTATTCAAAAAAAAATCGAGAAGGTTAAGTTTATCGAGTTCATGGGTGCCATGGACGGCTCAGCCATCGAGGCATGGTTGGAGAACATGTGATGTGCTTTTCACTTCACGACTACACCTCCAACATGAAGGTCCACATGGCGGTCTTTCAATTGAAGGGGAGCACTCTTCTATGGTGGAATATGCTCTTACCGCAATTGAACATGGCCTTCGAAGACGTTTCATGGAAGTTATTTGATGAGTGGTTCTGGGAGAGGTATTTGTTAAAGGAATTCATTGAGAACCAACTCAATGAGTTCAACCCCTTACGACAGGGTGGTCGTATGATGTCGGAGTATGAAGCCCAATTCATGGAGTTTCTTAGGTATTCCCCACATCTGAACACCAAGAAGCTAAAGGTCAACAAGTTTGTGTTTGGCCTTAACTTCAACATCCATTCGAAGGTGAGGATCCTAATGCCTTAGATGTTGCATGATGCAATCTAGAAGGCCCTCATAACTAAGGAAGAACTGATCAGTGGGGGTCAGGGGAGGACTCTTGTAAGACCAACAGGACATATGACATCCAAAGTGCAACAACAACAATTAGTTCTGTTAGCAAAATAGACCAAGATCTCAGGATGGTAGGCCAACAACTTCTACTTCGAAGCCAGGATTACTGAACTAAAGACCGGGTGTTGGACATGTGGAGAGCTACATTACCAGTGAGATTGTCTGGTTGAGAAGGCCAGAGTGACCATATCAACATGACAGACTATAGTGGAGATTTGGTCTAAGCCCACAGGATCCATGCATCAGTGAATAACCGCTAGGCCGAGCACTGGTCCACTGTGCTCGAGACGTCAGGTACAATCGTTGACCAAACTTTTAGTAGTTTGATAGATCCCGGTGCTACAGAGAGATTTATTTCTAGAGTAGCGTTGAAGAGAATTAAGGTAAAGGCAGCCGAGAAGGACGAGTTGAGGTACGTAGAAATGGCTTCGGGTGCCAAACAAAAGGTTGGAGGAAGGGTTTCAGACTGTCTCATTGACTTTGGATATTTTGTAATGAATTCTGACCTATATGTCATGATATTAGGATCTTATAACATTGTGATCGATATGGATTGGCTAGAATCGCATGACGCGATACTCAACTGTAAGACAAAACGATTGATTTTGACTAGTGATGAGGGACAAAGAAGAGTGATTGTAGGAAGAAACCAGGGAGCGTCCCTGAGGTTCATTTATTCCCTACAGCTACAGAAGACCATGCACAAAGGATGCAAGCTATATGCAATCTTAGTGATGAATGACAAGGGCATGGATGAATGATTAGAAAACCTTCCTGTAGTATGAGAGTTTTCTTACATGTTCCCATAAGAGTTACCAGGTTTTTTGTCGGAAAGAGAGTTGGAATTTACAATCGACCTAAAACCTGGAACTGAACCGATAGAAAGAATGCCTTATCATACGTCAAGGCCCAAGTTACATGAGTTGAAAATGAAACTGAAGGATTTGTTGGACCTGGGACTTATACGTCCTAGTGTGTCACCCTGGGGTGTGCCTGTTATTTTCATAAGAAAGAAGGATGGGTCACGGAGACTCTGTATTGACTACCATCAATTAAACAAGGAAACGATCAAGAACCAATATCCATTGCCAAGAAGAGATGATTTGTTTTATAAACTGAAAGGCACAATGGTGTTTTCAACAATCGAATTCAGATTAGATTATCACCAGTTATGAATTAATGAGGAAGATATTCCTAACACCACTTTCAAGATGAGGTTTGGACACCACGAGTTTACCGTTTTACCATTTGGACTGACAAACTGCTCGAGGGTATTCACGAGTTTGATGAATGGGGTGTTCCACGAATACTTGGACAAGTTTGTTCAAGTCTTCATTGATTACATATTGATATATTCTTAGACGATGGAAGAACATGACAAATATTTGCGCTTGGTACTACATTGTTTACAAGAAAACAAATTATACGAGAAACTGTCGAAATGCTCTTTTACCAATCAAGGATTCATTACTTAGGGCATGTTATCTCCAGCGAGGGCATCGTTGTGGATCCAGTGAAGGTAGATTATATTATGGAATGGCCTACACCAACAAATGTACCAGAATTGCACAACTTTTTGTTTTTAGTAGGATATTATTGACAGTTCATCGAAGGTTTTTCGAAGATAGCAAATTCGATGATGAAATTGTAGAAGAAAAACAAGAAGTTTGTATGGACTGAGAAGTGTGTGGATGAATTTTAAAGTTTCAAGGGGTTGTTGATGATAAAATCGATACTAAAGGTCCCCGACATGGACAAGGAATTTTTGGTATGTACGGATGGATCCAAGGAATGTTTAGGCGAAGTATTGATGCAAGACAATCGAGTGATCATGTACATTCAAGGAAATTAAGAAAGTGTGAGGAGAACTATGAAACATGTGATTTGGAGTTATTGACCATTGTGTATGTCTTGAGAGTGTAGAGGAACTATCTGATTGGATGAAAATTCAAAATAAAAATATATCAATGTGGGTTACAGCGCATATTTACGCAGAGTGACTTGAACGCGCTACAAATATGTTGGTCAGAATTACTTAGCGAATACAATTTTCAAATCACTTACATAAAAGGAACAATGAATAGAGTGGCATATGCATTGAGTCGGAGACCATGCATATTCTCGGTGATACCTCTTCAAATGAATATTTGAGAGAGGATTCTAACTATACAGTTCGATGATGACTGGTATAAAGAGGTTAAGGAAAATATCCGACAAGACACAATGATGGTACCAAAGTTTGAAGGATACAAATTAGACAAGGAAGGATTGTTGAGGTATAATAACTGGATTTACGTACCGCCTAATGGAGAATTGAGTATTTTGATCTTAAGAGAAGCTCCTAGAGAAGTGTACATGGCTCATCCAGGAGTCATGAAGATGATGGAAGACCTTAAGCCTTGTTCTTATGGACAGGAATAAAGGCGGACATAGTTAGCTACGTAGAGAGATGTCTAGAATGTCAGCAAGTGAAGGTTAAACATAGACATTTGGCATGATTACTAAAACCACATGCTATTCCGAAATCGCATTGGGAGGCCATTTCGATGGAATTTATTGTTGGATTCCCACTGAAAGCAAGGAAGCGTGACTTGATTTTCGTGATAGTTGACACTCTAACGAAGAATGCACATTTTAATCTTGTGCGTACAATGTATCAGGTGCCAGACATAGCTAGAGTTTTTATCAGTGATATTGTGAGATTACATGGCATGCCTAAAAGGATCATAGCTGATATTGGATCGATGTTTATAGGATGTTTTTGGAGTCATTTCCAATAGGCCTTGGGAACACAACTAAACTTTAGTACAACATATCACCCTAAGATGGACAGGAAGACAGAAAGAACGAACCCAATTTTGGAAGATATGTTGTGTATGAATCTAATGGACTAACATAAGTGTTGGGAAGAGTTCTTTCCACTGGTAGAGTTTGCATAATTTTTTTTTTTATCAAGGTACCATTAAGATGGCACCGTTTGAGTTTCTTTATGGGAGACCATTTCAGACGCCATTGAGATGGGATTGACTTGAGGATAGGGTCTTAGTGGGACTTGAAATGATCCAAGAAATTGAAGAACAATGCAAACGATAAGACAATGGATTAAAGAAGCACAAGATCGACATAAGAGTTATGTTGATGCACATCGTGTTGACCGCAATTATGAATTTGGTGACCGAGTTTTCTTGCGGGTGAAACTGCATGAGAATTCGATCAAGTTTGGAAAGGGTGATAAACTCTCTCCTAGGTTTGTGGGACATTTCGAATTTCTATAAAGAAGAGGACTCGTGGCCTATCGACTAGCCTTGCCTCATTCTTTGAGGCGTATGCACGATGTTTTTCTTGTATCTGTTTGAGTCATTACGTTAGTGATCCTACACATGTGATTGACAGGATTTCCTTGCAGGTGTCGGACGAGGGTGCACTCACGGTGGATCCAATCCACATTTTGGACCATCACATTCGACAGTTTTAGCATCGAACAGTCGATCATGTCAAGGTCTAGTAGGACAATTATATTCCACACTCGGCTACATGGGCAGACACATATGATATGCGCGATCAGTTTCCTTACTTGTTTGATAGATTATACATACATATCTTGTCAGACACTTTTAATTACTGCATTTTATATACTGTACAACTTTGGAACAAAGTTTAAAATAAAAGGGGGTGTATGTAACATCCCTCTCTTGAGAGAACATGTTATCGACTTATTCCTTGAGGACACTTGCATGGAAGTGATCCGGTTATAGTACATGGTTGTTTGTTTCACTTATGGATTCTTATGATGATGTTAATGGATTATGATTTGATGTTATTGATATATGTGTATTGAAAGATGCTATTGACGAGTTTCCCCTGAGTGTGTAGGACATTGATAGAGTGTGGATGTCGATGGCATCAATGAACCTCCTTGAACTCCGGATTGAGTCAGGGAGTGGATTTTATTGGTTTGAGTATTTCATTTATGCATATGTGACATATGATCGATTATAGCATGACTTTGTATATGGATCATTGACAGTGTTTCGTTGATGGATGCAGGCTAACGATTGCTTGGTAATATGACTTACATAAGGAGTAAAGGGGCCATGCACATAAAGCATATATTGAGGGAGAGGTGTGGCAGAGTCCCTATCATAACCTACTAGCACTCTCGTCGTGGCTCGAATTGTAGGTTAATGATTACCTAGTTTGAGAGGTCCACGATGTCATGAGGGAAGACTGAGACAGTCGGTCATGAAGATTAATAATGGGTGTGTAATAAGGCATGGTCCTTATTCCTTAGAATCCTTCAGTCTCTCACAATTTTTCCTGAATGGAGTGTTGACTCCAGGGGTTGGAAAACTACCAAAACCAGTCAAAGGCGAGTGGCACCCTTGGAGGACAGAGTGCATTTTGAAGGGCACGTCGCACAATTAAAACTTGAGTCCATGAATCTAGGTGGCCTAGAAAACCTTGAGAGAATCATTTTCAGATATAATTAACTAGTTAAGGAATGAAATTATTAACTGAATCCCAAATTGAAAGTCTAATCCTATTAAAAAATTTAAGCCTAAGTCTAAGTTAGTAAGATGACTAAAAATAAATTATAAATTACATAGTGAGGGGATGAAGTAAATCAATTTAAGAATTAAGAAAGATGAAATAATTCTAAGGACTTAATGCAATACACATGTGTGCAAAAAATACCTAATTGGAATTTAAGATAAGAAATGAATAAAGCATAAAAGAATGTGTGCACATACAAAGGTATCTAGAGTCTAGTTAACACTAGTCTAACTAGAGAAGAATCTTATTTTAACTCAACTCGGTTTTAGAAAGGCGTAATTCATTAATTGGAAATATGGGGAATAAAGAGACAACTAGGAGTGATTTAAGGAGCGATTTTAGGAAGGGTCATAGAAATTGAACTTTATTAAATAAAATGTGGATTTACTTGTGCAAATTGGGGAAAGGGTGACAAGTGTAAGGGGGAAATAATTCTAAATTATTTAAATTAAAAAGAAAATTAATTGCGCAAGTGGGGATGAGTTATTGGGAAATTTTATAAAACAAATGGTTGAGATGAGAAATGTATGACACTTGTGATGGGTAAAGTTATGCTGAATAATTTTTCATTGGTTTTACTTGTCAGAGTTGGGATACCCGGCTTGAGAGAGAGTGGTGGCTCTACCTTGCGAGGCAAGATGGGAGCTAGAGGAATTCTAGTTGTATGTATGTGGCTCCTTTGAGGTTCGAGGGGGGCTAAGGGGGAAAAAGACTATCCCTAGCATTGGCTGGGAGGTACCGGTGAAGTATTTGGATTAGCAGGCGAAGGAAGGATGCTTGCGCAAGGATCCAAGTGGAGGATTGTTCTCGTGTATCATTAAACTTATGGATATGGTATTTATGTTAGTTAATATTGTAAAGTAGGAATCAAGTTGTATGAATTCCATTTCTCAATTTGATCATGTAAATTATGTGCATTATAAGTTTTGTTGTATGCGCAAGGGATCAATGTTATCTTAGGTGTTATAACAATCTCTGCACTCTGTAAGTTTTTGTATGCACATTGGATAATATTTCCATGGGTGATAAATAATTGATGTACCTTGTGTGTTGGTGCTATCTTCAATTTTTACAATTTGAATGGAATGAAATCTGGATTTTTCTTTAACCTCTCCTTTAAAAATATTTTTACTCAATCTAGTATTCCTAGACCCTTAATGAAACAATACCATGCCAAGATAACCTAGTTCAATATGCTCCTTATGGAACTATTTTGGAATTAAAATAAAAAAAAATAGAGGAAAACACTCAACCCTCCTTAAACCCTAATATACTAATTGTTTAATGCGTTGGCATCAAGCTTTAGGAAGTGACAGGGTTGTGATTTTGTTCTTTGCTTTGATATTCAACTTCGCAGATATTTGCGATTCAAACCATTAACCATGTAGTGGTCTAAGTATATGTTTTCATCACTTACCTCTCCTCATCTTCCTCGCTGTAACATTCCACACCTTATATTTTTTAAAATATCACTTCCTTCTACATCTATTGATGTTAACAGTGATACACCGATTACGACATGCAACCTACAGCTGGAATTTCAGAATTCTTACTAAAGAAGGCGGGTTGGGAAAATCAGATATGTCATCTACAATCTCAAGAAGGGAGGGGTGAGCAAACAAAAACTCAGACAAAAATATGAATCCCAACATCCAGTATCTTCTAGCCTATTCAGTTCAATTTCACTATCTCCACCACTTTGAGAAGGGCATCTCGGAATTAGCTTACAGGGACGGGCCTGGAATTGGGGAAAATAAATTCAGGTGCTTAGTGCCTTTCCTGGCAACGAAACTTTGATTGTGTAGTCATTATCCTTAGTACTGAGTTGTACCTTGGTACCTTGGTCATTTTACTGGGTGACTTGCATAGATCTGAATCCTCGTTCACCTTAAAGCTGTGGGGACTTACGTTTTTTTTCTCCTACAACCTATAACTCTTGCTTGGTAATTTCCCCTAGGTAAGGTTGACCAATTCAGTTTCACCTATGTGCCATTAAATTTCATTCTGAGATCGTTGGGATCGATTAGAGATCAATTTCAGATCAGGATCCAATTGCGGAGGGATGATAAAATCAATTTCTTCCTTCTTGGCGTGTGACTGGGTGTTTGCGAGCTGGATCGGTGCTCTTGACCAACGATTTCCTTGGTTCTACTCCCAACTCCCTCTCCTTCCAGGATCCCTATCGAATTTTATGTTCTGAGAGATTTTTGGGGCGTCTCCCTCGGAAACGGTGGCGAGAAGTAACCGACCCAACTCGCATGATAGTGTAGGCACAGGAACCTTGCACTCTTTATTAGCTGGAGTCCCGATAGGACTGAGAATATTCCTGTCAATGCTAACCTTCATCTTTTTCGAATTGAAATTGGTTGAGAAATTAAATTGGAGTCAGAAATGAAATCTCACCTAGAAGGATTGAAAGACAATTTGAAGATCTAGAATAACTTGACGCACTGAGTTTCAACTCCACACCCTACCCAACAAGGTTGATACAACCATCTATTGACATTTAAAGACTACTAATCATGCGCAATGATGAAGAAAATGTTTCATCCACAGAAAGTATATGTTCAAGATAACAGCCTAGGCAACATGAAAAACTCAAGGACCATCCTAGCCCTATCTTCCTCGGTAAGATGGCATTCGACCAAATCGTGACTTACTACTTGATTTTTATAGGCCACTTAAAACATCAGGTTTTTTTTTATAGATGTCATGACCCTTATCCTTGAGCGAGAAGCTTAGTCAACTCGGTTCGATTCGTTTGTACCCACTAATAGATAAGATCCCAAGACAATGTAAATTTACCCTTGGATTATTTCAACATAATAAGCCATCAATCTTACTACAAAAGAGGAAACCTAATGTGTGATCATGTTCATACAATTTTTCATAAGATGCAAGATAACTTCAACTACAACTAGCTGTTAAGGATTACTCGCAAGAAATTAACATGACAAATGATAGCAAGCACCTACAAACCGCTTACTCACAGTTCGACTGGCCTAAGACGGTGAACTGAAGATACAGTAACAACTACCAAATTACTTATACATCTAAGGAAGCCATAATTTCCAGAATAATGTATTTCATCTCATAAAGCCTCCTAGTTTGTTTCCTTATTTTAGAGATGGAAATAAATTTAATACTGGAAACTCTTATCTATAGATTCTGACAAACGATTTAACTCAACCTATCTAAGCACCTAATTCAAGAAAACAAAAACATGTGGTAATAAACCCTTGTCCTTCCTCGCACGTTGTCGCAATGTTGGTTCTGTCCCTTGTCTAATGATGGTATTGCGTCAATTAATTGATATATGATTTTATAGTTGAACCATTGATGGAATGCATTATAGATGGTCACTACATCAGTTTGTTTTTGAGATGTGTCATTTGTAGATGGGCTATTGTTAGAATTTTTCTCAGGTGGATTTTGCGCCCATTAAATTGATGTATGTTTGTAGTAAAATTTTCTTCCGCACCATGTGTTATCTCCCAAAATAGCACTGCTAGGTTTTCAAATTTTATGCGATAGAATGAGTCAAAAATTTTGTTTCTAAATTTTTTAGAATACATTTGCTGGTCTATTTCTGGAATGTAAAGTTGAAAAAAATCGTTCCTTTGGGTCTTCTCTTTAAAATTTTCATAAAACGCTTTCAACAGCTAACGTGCATTTTAAAAGTGATAGTTCGCTGGTGAAAGTGGTGAGTTTCAACAGCTAAGGAGCATTTATCACGGGTTGTGTGCTGGTGAAAGCGGGAATCACGTGCCCTTGTTGACAATTCGTGGATTAGTGATATGCATGGAAAGGACGTGTGGAGGGTTTGGTTAATCCAGCGCAGCACTACAGGCTTCCAGATAACGAGATTAAGATGGGTTACGCAGATGCTCTAAAAAGAACTCAGCCCGGTGTTCAGTTTGCAAATGTAAAGGTGTCAAATTGTAAAGTCTAGGGTGCCGATGTTAATGCCTATCATTACACATGCCAAGTGCCCGAGATTACAAAGAGTAGGAGATCACACATCAGTAATATGAACAAATCTTGCATGTCCGGTTTGTTTTCAAACTGCAAAATTATAGCCATGCGCTCAGCCAAGTCAAACAATTCCAACTAAGCCACGATTTAAGGAGATTTTCATCAAGCTGCAGGGTTTTGCAAGTTTGTTGACAGCAGATCGATGGCTCTTTCTTGCTCTTGAATGAGGAATAGCATCTCAGTAAAAATGGGAAGATTTGCATTGTTATGAAGTTTTATGAAGGCTCCGTGGGATACAAAATGGTCCATCTGAAGGAGATCGGTTTCCCGTATTAGATATCTTAAGGTATGGTATGGATGTGGCACAAGGTGTAATTGAGTTGCATTCTAAGGGGATCCTCGTTCTTCACCTTAAACCTTTAAATATCCTGTGTGATGAACATGATGTAGCAGTTGTAGGAGACTTTAGTATCCCAATACTGTTACTGAGAATCCCATTATCAAGTTCTGATTTGTCACTAAAATTGGGCACATCAAATTACATGGCGTCTGAACAATGGAGGACAGATGTTAGAGGTCCAGTTTTATATGAAAACAAGCGAAAATGGTCTCTCCAAGACTCCTGATAGGACCAAAAGAGATGAATGAAGTGAAGATGCAGTCTGTACTCTTCTAGATGTTTATGAGTCCAAATGGATTCTTAGAAATCGAGCCAAGCTCAAAGGAAATGACTGGGAAGATGTGGCAAAGCAAGTTTCCACTCGTAGTTCTGAAGCTAAATCGCACACGACATAGAAACAATGCAAAAACAAAATTGAGTCTATGAAGAAGAGATACAGGTCCGAGACTGGGAGTATAGGCAATCCTGGCTCTGGACTTTCTTCCTGGCCCTTCTTTGCAAGGATGGATGGGATACTTTGAAGCACACTCTCATTCTCTCAACGACCATTGCTAATGTTGATACAGGAGATTGGCATAAATGGGGTTTCTGGCTTGTTTATAAACTCATTTTTGTTGCAATCTACGCTTCCATTTTATCCCTCTCTCACACCAAATGACACAACAAATTACTAGCAAAGACCGGCATTTTACAACTACATCTGTGCACTATTTTTGTTGAATACCATACTTGCACTTGGCTGTGGCTTACTGGCATTTGGGTTGGCATTAGCTACTGGATATATGGCTTTACAAATATCTGTTACCATTCATTTTATCCTCCTTTTGTATATGTAACTTTTCTTGCAGATTTTCTCAAGGAAGAATATTTACACTTGAAGGATGTCTACTATTCTAAGCTGAAGGATTTTATGGAGGAATTCGAAAGTTACAAACAACTACACTATCCAGGACACTCACAAGCCTGATGTGTTAACTCTTCCTGCTCAGTTCAAGGACGACAGTGTTCTAGATGTGGGAACTCTGGAGATCTCACCACCGATGATAGAAGTGGAAAATGGCTTGAATGTAGCATCTGGCTGCATGCACTATCTATATAATCACACAACTGGTGGCAGCAAACTCACAGGTGCATTGCTCTCAACGACCCTACTGTACAACCTCTATGATGCTAAAAACAGAGTGTTCACATGCAAGCAACAGACATATGTCTACTATGAGGCTCTGCATAATGTCAATAAGAGAATGGTTGCTAACCTCATCCTTGACAGATCTAAGGTTGTAACATACAACAAGAGTATGAGAAGAACAATGAATTTTACCAGTTCAGAGATTATATTAAGGCAACCAAACAATATGCAAATGTAGCTAACATGGAGGTATTAGACAAACTTTGTAGCAACCAGGTTGAGCGGATAATGGAGATATGGAATAAGAATGTAGAGTTTCGTAAAGAGTAAGTGAAAGACAATGAAAGGAGTATACTAAAGTGCTTAGAAACTCTTGATGGGAGATCATTTGGTCCAGATGAGGAGCCTCCTTACCAACTAATTATAGTGATGACCTTGATCCTTCATTGCAACCCCAGGGCAAGCCTTCTGCATCTAGCATAAGATCCACAACTGATGCTCAGCCAATGACTATTGCCCAACAATCTAATCAAATGTCTAACCAGTAACATGCTCCAGAAAATCATTTTGAAGCTCCTAGCTGGGAATCATCTGCTCTCAAATTTCGGGCATCACCATTTCATGGATTTGGACCCAATGACTGTGATGGCATCCATGTTTCTTCTTGTGGTCATGTTGTCTATCATGAATGCCTTGACTTCTATTTATCATCCCTGTGGCAGAGATATAACAGAAGGATTATCTTTGAAGGAGTGCACATTATTGATCCAGATCAGGGTGAATTTCTATGGCCTATTTGTCATCGTCTTGCAAATTCAGTTTTGCCAGTACTTCTATAGTGTACCCATTCACTACCCGGATTTTACCAAACCTCTCGGTTACCGTTCTATACATGGAATTTACAGAACTCATACTGGGTTTTACCAACCAAATGCATTTAACACAATTAAACACACTTAAAAACTCAGAGTAAAATATATGGGTACTGCTATAATTAAACAAACCATAGCATTCATCATTAATTTATTTACACAGCGGAAAACATGATACTTAAACAGTGCAGTCATGCTCAACATAATTAAAGCCTAATTCAATACTTATCTTTTATTGGCTGTATAATTTCACCAACCAAGTGCAGGCCTTCCACGAAACTCCCAGCCTTAGACCACACTATTCATCAACTCAACAGTAGGTCACCCCTGATCCGGGACCGAGCTCCACCCGAAGACAAGGAATCCTAGGCTAGGCTGAGGTTATAGGGTAGATAGCACATACACAACCACCAGGAAGAAAGCTCTCCCAGGAATCTCCCACGCTCACTGCCCACAGACCCTCATTCCCCAGATACCTGCTCCACCCCAGGGGAGTGCACCTTCTCTGTCACCTAGACAGTCCTTCGGCTACCAGTCCCCCTTACCTTGGGTTATAGGAACAGACCGGACCGGAAGTCTCTGGGCTCTATGGCAGCTATAGGGATTTCTTCCAGGAGTTCTCTTCTCCCTCTGTGCACTCTCTCACCTGGAGGAGTCGCTCATAGGCCAACAAGCCTCACGCAGTCCAGTACTGCGTGGTCACAACAATCCACAGGAAACACAGACACAGGTTTCCCCAAATTGGTTCAGCAATCACTGGATGATCTCACAGCAATCATTTCAGAACAGGGACTTCACACACAGGCTAACTCGGCTTCCCCGAACCACAAGATTCCTTCCCGAAATCCTCACTAGCTTCTCGGAAGCTAGGAATTACACTCACAGGTTATCTCAGAGACAGACATAGACTCCACGGCTCCCAACAGAGGGTGTACATGGATCTTCCACGCAAAACATAGGCTTCCCCTCTGCAACAGACATACACGGGGCTTCATGCAGACTGGCTCCTACTGTTCCCCCCAGGCAATCGGGTCGAATGGAA
>ML787114.1:44274-60944 GCA_009831015.1 Picea engelmannii
ATAGGGATGGGACATAGTGACTCATTTCAGTAAAAACACATAGAACACTCTTAATATTTTAGATGTTTGGGAAATAAGTGAGTTTGATTATAGAATAGTTACAATTCCTATATAGTTATCTAATCAATTTGATTTCCTTTGTTTTTCGAGTGTATTTAATTGAATTAATTATTTGGTATCACTCACATGCAATTGAGTTAGGAGCTTGATAACCCTTTATCTATGTTAATTGGTACAATGGTGCAATAGTGTGTCGATATAGTGGGGTCATAATGTACGTTTCAGTGCATAGTGGAAGAGAGTTAGTATCAAAAGCTTGGTAATTCAACAAATGCTTCAACTCAATGATGCTCGGATGGATTTTGTCTTTGTACATATCGAGATAACGTAGTGTGATTTATATATATTGTTTCCGTTGTTTATTAATTGTTAACTATGATGTTAGTTACTGATTGCTACTCATGTTTAGTGAAACATATATAAGGTGATTAGATTGCTTGATTATGGTAAGTTACTGATTGCTACTCATGTTTAGTGAAACATATATAAGGTGATTAGATTGCTTGATTATGGTAATGTGCTAAGGATTCATCCATTACACTAGAATATGATTAGAGATATTTTTTATATGGTTAGATGAGGATGAAAAATAGCTACAAAAGATATGTGGAAAAATGTATATCTTTTTTTCTATGTAAAATTTTATTGACGAAAATGTTCAACCACTTTCTTGAATTCTTTTGTATTCTATGAATGTTTTTCGGGGTAAATGTTGCTTACACACAACATGTATGCCTAAACTTGAGGGATCCATTTAGATTCCACCTCATGGCTTCTTTGGATTTTACAATTTTAGTTAGGCAAGTCAAACCACTTTAGTTAACCATTGAGGCTAAAAGTGTGTGTAGGTAGGTGGGTGTGTGTATGTACATCCACTTGTGTGTGTATATACATACATACATACATACATATATCCCAAGGAGTTAGCTCAACCCTTTATTACCAATTCAAATAGGCCTAGGTTAGTCACACTTGTAAATGCCAATGGGTTTACTAAGGATTTATAGGCCCATAGAGCCATTTCTAATGGCCAAAACAAATTAACGGTGTATATGTCCCACTTAGAGGTCAAAGGTCTCATAGAAGGGCCTTATGTGATGTTTCAATGCAACATTCACCATGCTTGAGCCTAATAATCTTTCTTAAATTCCCATGGTTCTTCTTATACTTACATAGCCATTGTCAAGATGGAAAGACCAAGCAATGTTACTAAAAGCATCATAATTTCTTATGCTAAACCACTCATAGTTGAAAGATGCCAAAGAGATGCAATGCTTTATCCAATTTAGGTGTCTTTTGTGGTGATTGAGATTGAGAATCGTTATTTTGGGCACAAGGTCAGTATTGTTGTCCTATGTCCTTGGTTTGACCTCTAGATCCATTCTTGGTGGACAACTAACCTAATAATGGAACTAACAAAACCCTTGCGGGAAATAGATAACCAACACAATTCTTATGTGCTAGTTTTAGGACATGTCCATGGCACTTGAGGCTAAGAAGAAAGGTTTAGATAGAGGTTGTTATTTCCCTCCTTGACTATGTCCAAGGCCTTGTGACCCATCCTCAGTGAACAAAATCTTCTAATGAAATCCATACCCAAATTTGATGTCAAAGACCCCTTAAAGAGTGTTTTTGTTGTGCTTTATAGGTGTTTTTCATGGAAATTGAGCCTCGGAAGCGGTGTTTAGGGCATAAGGACCAAGTGTTTTCCTCATACGACCATAACAATTGATCTGTGTAAGGTTAATTTAGGGATTTCTATTCTTTTTTCACCCACTAACCATGTTTAGGTGTCAAATACCATTTCTAATGAATAAAACCTACTCATGGCACCCATTTCCCACTCTTATGCTAAAGAAAACTAACCATGGCCCTAAAACTGATTCATGTTGTAGGTCTAAGACACATTCTCATTTAGGCCATTTTTTGTGGTTACAACACTCATATCCCTATGTTAGGCCAAATATATTGTACAAGGGTCTTGTGTGGTTGTTCAAGGATGCATTTAAACACTATAGTCATAGAAACATTATGGGTAGTAGACATTGTCCATGGTGATTGAGCATTGCAAGCACCATTTATTGCATAAGGCCCATTATTCTCCTCATGTAACATTCATTATAACTCTAGATATAGTCTTGGTGCCCAACTAAATTGGTGATGGTTCCTATTAGCACTAGAAGTCACCCTCAAATTGCATAGAAGGTAAGCCTAGTACCCATGAGTTTTATAGTGAATGTACATGAGTTTTAGGTGGTCAAATGGAGAAGAATCAATGAAAAATAACGTTCTAACTCAGAAATCTGGACTAGCATGCATTGACCATTGAGGTTTTGGATCAACTTCAGTCAGTAAGTTGCAGTAAGGGTGAGTAGGAGGAATATTTAGTGAGAAAGGTGTAGAGGTCCGCTATGAACATCGGATTTCCCAATAGCCTAAGGAGGAAAAACTTAAACACAAGGTCCTCTTGGATTCAAATTTCAAGGAAGCTAAAAGAAATCATAACAACACTATAATCAAACATTTATCATAATACAGTTACAACAATCCATGTGAATCAATCAAACATGAACTCTCTCAGTATCAGAGGCAAATAAGATGGAGTACGAAAGTTGACTTAGATTAACCAAGATGTCTCACAAAAAAATACATAATTAAAGAACCAGTTGTTCTCAATCAAAATATTACAATAGAAGGGAGCCTAGCTCAACCATTCGACCTTAACAAAATATCAAAACTGCCTATATATACTAAAAACTTTTGCAACTACCAGGAGCGTGATCAGGCCCCTGCATTCAAAGTTTCTGGTCGGTGCCCGCTCTATCAGACTATCCATGCCTTCTCATGTTAGATGTGAGATAGGCGCAGTTATGCGTTTTACAGGAAAATCCATCGAGGAGGGAGCTTCGGGTGGACATTCTTCCTTCATGGTTTCTCTCTGCAACGATTTCCATTTATGGGGTGAGACGAGGTCTCAACTACCACCCCTATATTCAATAACTTCCTTCATTGGGATCAGGATGAGGCCTAACACCCATGAATGTTTCTAGGTGGTGCCCATGACTTCTTCGAGTCAATCTTGATGCCTCGAGGCTCTGCAAATCTTCCCCTGTGACCAATATGGGCGTTGTAGTGCTAAGCTTCTTTTTGGACCCATTCTTCATTGATATGACCTCCGGCTGTGACCAAGCACTTACCCAAAACATGCCTCACGATTTCGCGTCTCGGGTACTTCGATGTGAGCCACTCCTGATTTCCAAATTCGTGAATTGGATCCTAGCGAGTGCTAGCTCATCTCCTTAACCTTCAACAATGTGACCTCGACTATGACCAAACGCTTATCCAAAAGGTGTGTATCAGGATTTCCCATATCAATAAGTTGAAAGAATACTCACCCCCCTTCTCTCAATTTTCAATTTTGTGATTGCCTCAGATCAACGGTCCACGATTCCCCGTGATCCAACGATCCAGATCTCCTCTTTGCATATTGGGATTTCGCATCTTAGGAATTTGAAAGAATACTCACCTCCCTTCTCCCAATTTTCCATTCCACGCTTGCCTCAAATCGACAGTCCATGATTCTGTGTGATCCAACGGTCCAGATCTCCTCTGCTGAAAACTGAACTTGCATGCTCGCTTGGTTTGAGTCCATATTAGACCACTCTAAGTGTTTCACTTTGTGCTCATGGTTGCGGCCTGCGGACCGTGACAACTTTATGCAATAACTTTTGACCAAGGGGTCGAAAACACACCCCTTAACTGATTTTTGAGGGCATTTGAGATGTTTAGACCTGAAACATTTTCGTTCTTCCTATGGAAATCATGGGTAGAATGCCACATGATTTACACCATATAATGCTCCTGAGGGTAAACCTTAGTTATTGCTTGAGTCCTATGAAGTAGGCCGCAAATTCATGTGTTAACATATAGGCTCCATGGGGGATAGAGACCTTCCTTTGAGGCTCTAAGAACTCCTTTTGTAGCTTCAACGCCTTAGTGTTGGGTTGTGGAGTCACTTATAAAAACAAAAACAAAAGAAAAATGATATTTACAATGACGTGGGAAGCCACTCATGTATTAAGTAAAAAACTTCTTCATAAAATGCCCATTTACAAGGCTACCAAGAACTTCATCATCCTCCAAGTCCTGCAACTTGTAAGTGTTATTTGAAAATCAGAAATTTTGAAGGGGTCGATCCATAAGGCCTCAAATTTACCATGCTTGCCTTTATCTTGTTTAGGTGCATCCCACTTGAGTACTAGATCTCCCAGTTGGAAATCCTTTTTGTTTACCTTCTTGTCAAAGGCCTGCTTGATCTTCTGTTGATGGTCATGTGCTTTGTCCAGTATTTTCTATCTAGTCTGCTGCACTTCTACCAGCCGTTGTATTCTCCTAATCATATCATTTGGTTCTCCCTAGTAGTCTTGGAAGAATTTCGCCACAAGTAAGGCAAGATGAGAAGGAAAAATTTCTTCAACTCCATATACAAGTTGGAAAGGAGAGATGCCAAGAGATCTCTTTGTTGTCACTCTGTCAGCCCACAAAGAAAATTTAAGCTTCAAATCCCATGCCTTCTTGTTGTTCTCTAATAGTCTTTTGATGATCTTAATAAGGCTCTTGTCAAAGGACTCTGGAAGTCCATTCCCTTGGGGTTAGTAAGGAGTAGAATGAATCAATGTGATTCCAAACTGTTCACAAAACATAATCAGTGGTTCAGCCTTGAAAGTTGCAGCATTATCTGTGACAATTCTTTTTGGACAACCAAATCTTGCCATAATATTCTCAAGAAAACTGATGATTACTTTGTGGGAAGCATTTCTTGTGCAGATGGCCTCTATCAACTTGGTAAAGTAGTCTTTGGCAATCAAGATCCACCTATGTTGACCACTTGAAGTAGGATGAATTTCCCCAATAAAATCTAGGCCCCAGTGTTGAAAGGGCCTTGAAGCTACCACGGGTTTTAGTGGTAGAGACTTGAGTTGCTTCTTTCTAGAGAATTTATGACACTTAACGCAAGCCTTGATATTTGCACAGACAACAGTAAAGATACTAGGCCAAAAATACCCAACCCTGAGAAATTTATAGGCTGTGATTCTCCAGAAGTGATGCCCCCCACATAAACTATCATGAAAATCATATATAATCTTTTGGGCTTCCTGTGGGTCTAGGCATCTCAACAACACTCCTAAAGGGTCTTTCCAATATAATACTTGATCAATAAGACAATATTTGATTGATTTGATCTTCAAATCTCTTACCTTTGTCTTTTCCATGCCCTCAGGAAGTTGCAACTTCTATAGGAAAAATATAATGTCTTTATACCAAATGCATCATGCCATTGGAGTGTGAACTGGAGGATCTTCATCAGACAATTCAACTTGTTGATTCTCTGAACAAATGTTGATGAAATTGACCCCCAAGGCTTCACAATTAGATTCATCCAACAACCTAGCTAAACCTTGACCTTTAACCAATTTGGTATGCTTTATTTCAAGATCAAATTCAAGGATCTTGGCAATCCACTTTCTCCTTATTCTGTCTATGTCAGGCTGAATGAGGATCTCCTTCACAGAAGCTGAAGGGACATATGCAATGAATTTTGAATGTAGCACATAAACTATGAAAGATTTGAGAGCTTTAACCAATGCATAGGCTTGCTTTTTCATGATGTCATATTTTATTTCAACATCTCTCAGTTCCCTACTGAAAAAGGAAATGGGTTGCTCTAAGCCTTCAACATTCTTCTGCAATAAAACATTTTCTACTGTGTCAGATGAAGAAAAAGAGAAAATCAGAAACTCCTTGGAGTTGTTAGGACCGATAAGCATAGGTGCTTAAGTCAAGGTCTTCTTTATCTTTTTGAAATAATTACGAGCTTCAGAAGTCCACTTGATCTCATTTCCCTTCCTCGGCATGGCTGTGATAAATTTTACCAACTCAACAAAATTTGAAACAAACCTTCTCAGAAAATTAATTTTCCCCAAGAAAGATTGAACTTCTTTCTTGGATCTAGGGAGTGACAAAGTTTGGATAGCTTCTACCCTGCTTGAATCAATCCTTACTCCCTCAGCTGACACAATGTGCCCCAATAATTTCCATTTTCTCATGGCAAATAATGATTTTTTTGGATTTAAAGAGAGGCCAAATATTCTACATTTCAAGAAGACTCTTTTCAAATGATCATAATGTTCTTTATCGGATTGTGAGCACATTGTTATGTCATCCAAATAAATGAATACAAACTTGTCCTTCTCTCCAATAAAATCTATGTCCGTGGCTCGTTGAAAGGTTGCTTGTGCATTCATCAATACAAAGGGCATCTTAGTGTACATGAATGTACCCCAAGGAGTGGTGAAGGGCATCTTCTCTCTGTCTTCAGGTAAGATAAAGACTTGATTGTAGCCAGAAAATCCATCAATCATAGACATTCTGGATGCCCGTGTCACCCTCTATAATATATGTTCCATCTTGGGTAAGGGGTAATAGTCTTTCTTAGAGCTTCTGTTCAAATTTCAGAAATCCACACAAAGTCTAATTTCTCCATTTTTATTTCTCACTGGGACCAAGTTGGCCACCCATTCAAAATACCTTGAAGGAATGATAATCTGGTCATCCAAAATATTTTTTACTTCTTTCTCCATAATGGGTAGCAGCATAGGATTTATTTGTCTCAACTTCTGCCTAAATGGCTTGGAATCTTCCTTCAATGGGATCTTGTGCTCAATGATATTTGTGTCATATGTCTTGAGATCTTCATATGTCTAGGAAAACACATCAACGAACTCTTTCAACAGCTCAGCATATTCGGCCCTTTGCTCTCTTGAAAAGCTGCTTGACAACTTGACAAATTTGGGATCTTTCTCTATACCAATATTGTATTCAGTTATATCAGCATCATCAGTTGAACCTTTAAGCTTTACTACCACATCATTCCCATCGAACAACCTTTCTAAAGGAACTAGTCCCTTCAGAATGTGGTTGCTAGGAAGTTGAACAATATGGTGATTAACAATTTTATTTAAAAATACATCACCATGATGACTACTTTCAGAATCATGATTCTGATCAATATGTAATGAAGAGAACTCATCAATAGACTCAAGAAAATGTTTGATCTCATTATCATTCTCAAACACCTTCCAATGCTTGATATTGTCAGGTACAGAGGGTCTATATTTCACCCGTACATAATACATGATTTTAGGTGGAAATGGGACTCTGAAATGGCTTGTTGAAACAACCAAAGAATCAGCCATGGTATTCTCCTCTCTTGGAATAAATGAAATGTTGAAAGCTAGGAAGAAACTGTCAACTAGGTCTTGTACTTCATTTATGTAAGTCTTAAGCCTAGGGTGCTTGGCTTGATAAATATTTTTGATCTGATGAACAATTAGTTCTGCATCCCCAATTACTGATAGCTCTTCAATCCCCATGTCTTTTGTAGCCCTTAAACCCAAAACAAGAGCTTCATACTCTGCCACATTATTTGTAGTTTCAAATTCTAGCTTGTAGGACAAAGGTATAGTCTCTTTACAAGGTGAAAAAAACACCACTCCGACACCGACACCTTCCTTAGAAGAGGCTCCATCAAAGAACATCTTCCAAACAGGGGTAGTTGGAGGAGGGGTTTCAAAAGAAGTGATGGGTTGTTTTATGATTTTAAGAGGGTTTTCAGGAGCATCAATGAGCTGCAATAGGCTAGATCCCAAATCAGTGTCAATAGCAAAAATAGGATGGTTGGTGCGGTATGCTTCATCACTAATGATACAGGCCAACAAATCTTCCATGTAAAGTCTTCTATGCTCACCCCCAAATAAAGTAATGTTGGCATATGTGAGGTCCATTTGTAAAAATCCCCCAAGTCGTTTTATCTAAGATCTTGACAATAGCATGCCAAATTTGGGGGGAACATCAGCCACTACAATGTCTTTGACCACACTTTCATGGGAAACTGAAATAAGGTCACAACTAGATCTTTGATGACCCCAAGACACTTCACTTTCCTAGAGTCGAAGGAATATAAGTCATGGTATGCCTTTGTGATATCTAATCCAAGTTCATCCATGACTGTTTTGGGCATGAGATTGTGAGATTCCCCTGAGTCTAATAAACAATTATGCAACACTTTATCATGTATGTTTAGTGATGTATAGAAGGGAGGGGATGAATCATATTTATCTTCTATCAAAGGACCTAAGATGATTGTTGGATTTTCATTTTGCAGATTTACTGAATCAGTGGCATTTGAGAAGGCTTTAGGCAACAACACTTCGGAAAGACACTCTCTAAATTCTTCATTTTTTATCAGTTCCAAAAATGGTACAGGGATCTTGATTTTTTGGATCTCATTTCCAATGCTAAAGAAAGATGGATATATCAGAATCTCCTTGACTTATGGGGTAGGATCCTCAATCAAAACTAGGGGGTCTTGAGCATCTTTTTTCTTGCTGCCAACTATCACAGCCTTGGCAGAATTCTCTTTTTTTTAGGGCTGATCTAAAGCATTAGTATTTTCCCCCTTAATTTTAGATCTCGGATTATATTTACTAGGATTCTCTTTTTCCTTCTCTCCCTTACTTAATTCATTATTTGATTATCCAAGGAATCCCCATATGAAGACTTGGTCAAGTGAGGGGATGGAGAGGTGTCACCCAAGCAATGGATCTTAGGATCAACTTCTTCATCCTCTTCATCGTCTTCATCTACAAGGTTGTTTTGTAAAGGATTTTGGATCCTTTGATCGTCCCTTCCTCTATTTATGGGCTCTCTTGGAAGTATCTGAGGAGCATTATTAGGTCTCCTAAAGGTACCTATGTTGTCAGTGTTTTGAGTATTTCTATAGTTATGTCTTGCTTCAAGTTTTACCTTCTGCATATCAGCAGAAAGAGATTTTACTAATTTGGTAAGCTCATCATCTTGAGGGTGGGTAGCAGAGGAAGAGGCTGAAGTTTCAGACCTTCCCCTTCTTCTGTCCCTATCAGCCTTACTCCTAAGCTCATCAACTCCCATAATATTGGATTCTACTTCAATGTCTACTTCTTGCATATGAGCCAAGGAGGTAGCTCTCCTTTCTCTTAACAGGAGGCAAAAATTAGGGTCAAAAGAACTAGAATAAGTAATCTTTGCAAAGTTTTTTGTAGGATTAACCTCAATGGGAATTTATCTATACGTTTTATCAAATCTCTTTGAGAACTCAGAAACAGATTCCCCTTCTTTTTTCTTCAGTGATCCAAACTCTGTAATATAGTAAAGGAAATCCTTTCTATCCCCCCCATTCTTTAAGAATGCTTCATCTAGGGCTTCAATCCCATCAATAGATCCAGGAGGAAAGGCCCTAAACCACTTCCTAGCCTCACCCTCAAGGATATGAACAAAAATCCTCATCCATACATTTGCATCCATGATGACATGACAATATGTAAAACTGTAAAAGGCTTCAAGGTGTTCCTTTGCAGTTATGTCTCTCTCGCCTTTGAACTTGGGCAACTGCTTAAGGTATCCATCTGCTGGGAGGGCATTGAGAGGCTGAGGAAAAACAAGAGGGGCGTATCTAGAAGATATTATAGCTTCCATCCTAGTTCTATGGGGATTGGCTCCTGCCATTGGAGTGTGAACTGGAGGAGAACTAGGAGGAGATGGAGTTCAGACAGACGAGACTGGGGCTGTGCTTCTGGTAGAAAAAGGAAAAGCTTGAGCATTAAGAGATAAATATGAGGGGCTAGAGGTAACAGAGGTTTCCTCTTATGTAGCTGCAACAACTCTAATAGGAGGAGGAGTAGGAAAGTCTTCTAAGGTCAAATTTCTCTCCTTCCACTTCACAACTTTTGGGGAGAAAGGGGCGTCAAAGCTCTCTCCTTCCAAACCAAGAATAGGAGGGGAGAAATCAGTAAGAAAAATCCCAAAATTTAAATTTCTTGAAACTCCAACAGTTTGTATAATAGGAGAATAAGAAACAGTTACTGGATTTTGGAAAGAGGGATTATGCAAATTATCAGAAAAACTTGGTACAACAGTGGAGGTACATTTTAGTTCTGATAATTTCTGATAGGTGCACCTCGTGTGTCTACCTTTAGGATCCATAACTGAAATGGTGGAGTCGAAACAGTGGAGTCGCTAGGTGCAAGTTGCAATATTCAATGGTACCGATATCTGATGCACCTTCAGAATCAAAGATTCTTTTTCATTCTATCCTAGGCAAAAGTCTTCAATTCCTTCCCCAACAACATTGCCAGAAATGGTAGTACTAGAAGTCACCCTCATATTGCATAGAAGGTAAGCCTAGTACCCATCAATTTTACAATGAATGTAAATGAGTTTTAGGTGGTCAAATGGAGAAGACTCAATGAAAAATAATCTTCTAACTCAGTAATCTGGATTAGCATGCACCAACCATTGAGGTCTTGGATCAACTTCAGTCAATAAGTTGGAGTAAGGGTGAGTAGGAGGAAGATTTAGTGAGAAAGGTGTAGAGGTCCACTATGAACATCTGATTTCCTAATAGCCTAAGGAGGAAAAACTTAAACATAAGGTCCTCTTGGATTCAAATTTCAAGTAAGCTAAAAGAAATCATAATAACACTATAATCAAACATTTATCATAATACAGTTACAACAATCCATGTCAATCAATCAAACATGAACTCTCTTAGTATCAGAGGAAAATAAGATGGAGTAAGAAAGATGACTTAGATTAACCAAGATGTCTCACAAAAAAATACATAACCAAAGAACCAGTTGTTCTCAATCAAAATATTACAATAGCAGGGAGCCTAGCTCAACCATTTGACCTTAACAAAATATCAAAACTGCCTATATATACTAAAAATTGTTGCAACTACAAGGAGCGTGATCAGACCCCTTGTATTCAAATTTTCCGGTCGGCACCAGCTCTGTCAGACTGTGCATGCCTTCTCATGTCAGATGCAAGACATGTATAGTTATGCATTTTACAGGAAAATCCATCAGAGAGGGAGCTTCGGGCGGACATTCTTTCTTCATGGATGCTCTTTGCAACGCTTTCCATTTATGGGGTGAGACGAGGCCTCAATTGTCGCCCCTATCTTCAATAACTTCCTTCATTGGGATCAGGACGAGGCCTAACACCCATGAATAATTCCAGGCAACGCCCACGACGTCTTCGAGTCAATCTCGATGCCTCGAGGCTATGTAAATATTCCCCTGTGACCAATACGAGCGTTGTAGGTGCTAAGCTCCTCCTTTGTGGACACATTCTTCATTGATATGACCTCCAGATGTGACCAAGAGCTTACCCAAAAGGTGCCTTGCAATTTTTATTCTCAGGTGCTTTGATGTGAGCCAGTCTCGATTTTCCTGATTTCCAAACTCATGAAATGGAGCCTAGAAAGTGTCAACTCCTCTCCTTAACCTTCAACAATGTTACCCCGGCTATGACCAAGCGCTGATCCAAAAGGTGTGTATCGGGATTTCGTGTTTTGGGAAGTTGAAAGAATACTCACCTCCCTTCTCCCGATTTCTGATTCTACTCTTACCTCAGATTGACAGTCCATGATTCCCCATGATCCAATGGTCCAGATCTCCCCTTTACATATCAGGATTTCGCGTCTCGGTAAGTTAAAAGAATACTCAACTCCCTTCTCCCGATTTTTGATTCTGCACTTGCCTCAGATCAACGTTCCATGATTCCCCGTGATCCAATGGTCCAGATCTCCTATTTTCATATTGGGATTTTTCATCTCGGGAAGTTGAAAGAATAATCACCTCCCTTCTCTCGATTTCCGATTCCGCATTGCCTCAAATAAACGATCCATGATTCCCTGTGATCCAACGGTCCAGATCTCCTCTGCTGAAAACTGAACTTGCTTGCTCGCTTGATTTGAGTCCATATTAGACCGCTCTAAGTGTTTCACTTTGCGCTCATTGTTGCAGCCTACGGCCCTTGACAACTTTATGCGATAAATTTTGACCAAGGGGTCGGAAACACACCCTTTGACTGAATTTTGAGGGTGATTGAGTTGTTTAGACCTCAAACATTTTTGTTCTTCCTATGGAAATCATGGGAAGAATGCCACATGATTTACACCATAATGCTCCTGAGGGTAAACCTTAGTTACTTCTTGAGTCCTATGAAGTAGGCTACAAATTCATGTGGTAACAGTGCCCATAGAAACCACCCTTGGAGGAAATTGTTAACCAAAAAAGGTATGATGTGAATGTTTGAGGATTTGTCCATATTTATTGAGCATAGTAAGAAAGAGGGTATAGGTTATTTTTTCCCTCCCTTGACTATGGTCACATGTTGGAATTACTAAGACAACTGACAGGGGGGGTGAATCAGTTCTTACTGTGGTTAAACAATTTTATGCCTATTAAAATATTATTAACCTTCTCCAAGTGATCATCAATATTATGTAAGACATGAGTAGCATAAATAACAAACATCAATCACACATATGATATACACAAAGACAAATATTCACGAGGAAACCCATAAAGGGAGAAAACCTCTTCTTCTTCGAATGATAGACAATCTTTTAAGTTTTGTACATCATCTTTATTTGAGCACCAACTCAAAATGAGGCTACAACCTCTTCTTTAACAAGCTGCAAATTGTTGAGAGCATGAACTCTTTGGTTTCTCTAGCACCCACTAGAAGGAAGAACCAACTCCCTGAGTGTTCCAACACCAACTTCCAGTCACGCATGAACCAACCTGCATAACAGAGAACAATGGTTCTCACTTGCACCACCCTACCACCATGGTTTTTCTGGCTGCGACCAGATGGAAGCTACAACTCCTTGTGTTCAAGCACCCACTTGAAACTATGAGGACAACAATCCTCCCTAGCACCACCCTATCACCCTGAGATATAAATCTTTGCTTTCTGAAATTTATTATAGTGATAAAGTATTTATCAATGGCTAACTCGTCTCATCACTTTTATGCTACATTCCTCTTCTCTGCCTGCATCAGTATGTTCCTGCTCACATCTTCTTGCACTTAAGTTCTCATACACTCTACTATTTTCACCATTTCTTCTATGTCCAACTTATGTTCTTCATCTCTGCATCTTTCACTCTCTGTTCCTGCTGTCTTCTTGATCACATAAATTTCATCTTGTTTTACTGAGAAAACAACAACCTCTCTCTGTCATGACATTTTTATTTTATTCATGCTCTCATCATCCGTTATACTCTGCATATCCAACGCTCAAGTCGGGAATCTAAAAATGCTCAGGCATCATGATTCCAATGCTTAGGAACAATGATTCAACTGCTCAAGAACAATGATTCAGTTAGTGTAACTGAATCGTAACTAATCAAGAAATCATGAGATGAAACAACAACCCTTCGATCAGATTATGTTTAATCAACATTGTTGGATTATACACGCAAGGGCCTTTTTGACTTTTCAACACGTAAACTCTGATGTGGAGCCTAGCAGTGCTAGATATTTCCCCTATCCTTCGTTGATGTGAACTTGGGTGATGATATCATGTGACCATGTGATTGCGGGCGTGGCCAAAGGTGGTTTGAGATCAAACTACGTTTTGCCCCTCAATTTACCTTGAGCCTCCACCTGTCCTTTCTCCAAAGCCGTGTTTTCGATTGCGGACCACCCTTAACTTTTTAAATTCCATACACCTTCAATCCCTGTAATGCAATGGGACCGTCAATCTCACGATCTTGACGGTTCTCATGAATGAATGGTTCAGATTTTTTCTTTCATGATTTATAGATCAGATCTAACCTTCCTAAATCAATGATTGTGATTTATTTCGTGATCCGGGCTCTGGGAGTTTCAAATCTCAAACCATGTTTTCCTCTGTATGCCAATCTTCTGAAGTCAATGATCTATGGACACATGTCCTTCTTAATCGACGAATCTTCCTCTACTTCAGGAATTTGACCTTTCAACCTAATCAATGGTTCTATGACCCCTTTCTCGATCAATGGGCAAGATCTCAATCAGGTCTCTAGACTTCTGAAATCTCAAGTATCAAACTTCACTTCCCCTCAAAGTATGCAGATTCCTGCCACGTGTCCTCTTGAATCGGACGGTTGAGGCTTACTTCGAGTCTTTACCCAGAGTCCACAAGTTTACGCCACGTCTTTTCTAGATCAGACGACCCATATTCACTTCAGACGATCTGACACTTGATATCTTCTTTGGACGATCTGATGACTGAGATCTACTTCGGATGATCCGGCGGTAGAGAATTTATTTCGTCTCTCCGAAATTCGGGGATTTCAAATCTCAAACTGACGCTCTAGATCATACGGCCTAGATTCACTTTGAACGATCTGACACTTAAGATTTACGCTGGATGATCTGACGACTAAGATCTATTTTAGATGATTGAACGATCGAGATTTACTTCGGCTCTCCGACTCTCCAGGATTCGGGAATTTCAATTCTCAACTGGAAATTCTTGAAGTGAGATTTCTTCGGAGCTCACAATCATTCACCATGTATCCCTTTGGATCTAACGGTTGAAATTTACTTCAGCTATTTCACCTCCTTTTGATCCATGCACTTCCGAAGTTGTGGATCTTACGCAACCTGTCCTCCTTGATGATGGACGGTCCCAAAATACTTCGGGACTTTGGAAATTTGGTAAGTTATCTCTCCTGCGTGTGAAAAGCCTTATGGCTCGTGCACTTTGTTTCAATCAAACAGTTGTTGGTCCTTTTCGCTATGATCCTACGGTCACTATCACCCTATCTCCTGAGCTTCTGATATTTGTATGTTGTTCGCTTATCCTCCTGAGCTTATGTTGTTTATTTGACAACACAGGTATTCCAACAAAGGACGAACACCTTCAGTAACCACTCACATAACTAGATCAAATATCAACAGACCGATGTTTTCACGTGGTAAAAATCCTACGGGGAAACATCCACGGCCCCAACCAACGCAGCCACTTGGAGCAGTTTATTAATGCAAAGAAAAAGATTACAGAGAGATTTTATAAGAGAGTTTCTCACAATCGATCGTCAGAAAATGACCCTCCATGCTCTTTAAATAGATATCATGTACCAATCGGGTGTTAAGCCACGGATCAATGGTCGTTAATATCGAGGAGAGTATGAACCGTTAGATCACTCTATGTCGGGAACATATCGTGACCGTCGGATTTCCCAACTACAAATGCATACTAATGCATACTAAAGAAACACACTAAGAAACACACTTTTACCTAACGACACATTAGACCAAGTAGATCGTAACTAACTCCTAAGCTTCTAAATATCCTAACATCCCCCCTTAAGAACAACTTGGGATAGGATTGAAGGATTTACAATAGTGACACAATAGTAGAAGGAAGGAGGCATTAGAACCTATCCCCCCTCAATGACAACTTCTTGAACTCCTAACATAGATCGAAGTTTGGAAAAAATCGCTTCTATAAGAGACTTTGTGAAAATGTCTACAACTTGAACTTCTGTAGGACAAAAGAGCACTTCAATAACTTGATCGTGAATGAGATTTCTTATGAAGTGCATGTGGAGCTCGATGTGTTTTCTATGTTGATGTTGAACTAGGTCTTTGGCGAGCTTGATGGCACTCTGATTGTCGCACCAAAGGCTGGTTGGATGTTGTTGCTGGAACCCAAACTCTGAAAGGATCTTTTGAAGCCACAAGTCATCTTGACTTGCATTTACCATTTCTCGGTACTCTGCTTCTGATGAAGAAAGTGCAATAGCCTGTTTTTGTTTATGGGCCCAAGTGACAGGTCCTGAACCAAGGCTGAAAACATAACCTACAGTAGACTTTGATCATCTAGGTTGCTAGCCCAATCTGAATCACTGAAACCAACCAATAAAGGATCCCCCCTGAATTGTAATGTATCCCAAACTAAACTATACCATAGACATAATGAAGTATCCTTTTAGCTTCTTTCCAATGGATTTCATGGGATGTTTGCATATACCGGGCAACAAGACCAACAACAAAGGAAAGATTAGGATGGATATGAGTCAAGTATAAGAGGCTACCAACTAGCTGATGGTACAGGGTGGAATCAACTTTGAGACAAGTATAGGTGGCAGTAATCTTAACTCTAGACTAGAAGGGAGAAGCGGTTGGTTTACAATCATCCATGTGAAAGCGACGAAGAAGGTCATAAGCATACTTAGACTAGGAAAAAAAATTCCTTCATTGGTTTGAAAAACTTGGAGGCCAAGGAAGTAGTGCAAAAAACCTAAGTCTATCATTTCAAATTTCTTCTTAAGGTTGGTTTTCACATGGTTTAAAATTTTTGAGTCACTACCAGTAAGGATAAGGTCATCAACATAAAGGACAAGGATTATGAGATGGCTTCCTACTTTCTTGGTCTAGACATTAGGATCATAATGGAATATAGAGAATCCAATGACAATAAGAAAGGTGTCCATTTTGGCATACCACGCTCGAAGATCTTTCTTGAGACCATAAAGATATTTCTTAAGGTGACAAACAAGTCTAGAGTCATTTTGGACATAGCCAGGAGGTTGTTCCATGTATATTTCTTCTTGCAAATCTCCATGCAAGAAGGAGGATTTAACATCCATCTGATGGACCTCCCATTTATGTGAGGTAGCAAGGGCAAGAACAAGGCAGATGGAATTCATTTTGGTTACAAGGGAAAAG
>ML787114.1:60994-83489 GCA_009831015.1 Picea engelmannii
CATCTGATGGACCTCCCATTTATGTGAGGTAGCAAGGGCAAGAACAAGGCAGATGGAATTCATTTTGGTTACAAGGGAAAAGGTTTCATGATAGTCAATTCCTTCAACTTGGGAAAATCCTTTGGCAACTAAATGAGCCTTGTGTCTTTCAACACTTCCATCTAATGCATACTTAGTTCTGTAGACCCATTTACATATGACAAGTTTTCTTCCTTTTGGAAGAGGTACAATATCCCAAGTATCGTTTTCCATTAAAGAACGATACTCTTCATTAATTGTTGTATCCCAATATGGATGACCTGAAGCTTCTGCAAATGTCTCTGGATCATGAGTTTCTAAAAGTTGATCCAAAAGAGACGAGGCTCACTGGAACTGTGAATGCGTTCGACGTTGATATGAAGGATCATCGACAAGATCACCAGTTGCTTCTCCTGTTGAATGGACCCATCTAGGAAGTGGTGGAACTGGTGTTGGTTCAGGTTCAAAGGACTCATCTGGAGGAGGGTGAGCATGTGGAGGTGGATTTTCATCCTCACTGTCATCATCTGAAGAAGAAAATAGATCAAAAGAAGGCACAAACATCGAACATGGCTCGTAGGTCGAAGAAGGCACAACCGTCGAATTAGGCTCATAGGCCAAAGAGGCACAAATGTTGAATTAGGCTCCTAGGCCAAGAGATTTTCATCAAATTTAACATCTCTTCTAATAATAATTTCATTACAATGTGATTGAAGAAGTCTGTAACCTTTGACATCTTCAGAATAACCAACAAATATACACTTCTCACTTTTAGGCTCCAATGCTTTCCTTTTCTCATCAGGAATGTGATCCCATGCTATACTGCCAAATACACGAAAGTGACTTACATCTGGTTTAATTTTAGTCCAAGCTTCTTCTAGTGTTATATTTTTAAGAGCCTTTGTGGGAGTGCGATTTACTATGTAATTTGCACAGTTGATGGCTTCCGCCTGATACTTTAGACTTAATCCCTTAGATTGGATCATACAATTAGCCATTTCTTTTAATGTGCGGTTCTTTCTCTTAGCAAAACCATTTTGTTGTGGTGTATATGGAACAATGTGTTGCATTTGGATTCCCTGTGTAGTGCAGTAATCTATAAAATTATTGTTCACATATTCGCCTCCATTATCTGTTCTTAACCTTTGAGTTTGATGGCTAGATTTCTTTTCTACAAAGGCCTTCTAGGCCAAAAACTTGTCAAAAACTTCGCTCTTAAGTTTTAATAAGTAAACCCAAGTATGTCTGGAAAATTCATCAATGAAAGTTAAGAAATACTTGCACCCAGAAAAAGAAGGAGAAGAAAGTGGACCACACAAAATACTATGAACAAGTTGCAAAGGACCCGAGGCGTGCCAAGAGGCACATTTTTCACAACGTTTGCCGATGATGTTTGCTGAGAACACAACCGGAACAAACACCATCTCTACATGAAACAAGAGGAAGACTAGTCACCATCTGTTGATTACATAGTTGTTTCCATGAGCGATAGTTTAGATGAGCAAACCACTCATGCCAAAGTTTTCTCAAGTCATCGCTATGAGCAACAAAAACTGATGAAAAAGATGATGACCCAAAGTTGTCAAACTTGTACAACCTGGTAATATCATCAGCAATTCCAGTTACAAGAACATTATTAGGATCTTTTAGATCCTTGATTACAACTTGGTGAGGTGAAAACTCTACGGTTTTACCTTCACCTGAATGAGTGATTTGATATATTGATAGAAGGTTACAAGAAAGACTTGGAACAAATAATATATCATTGAAATGACCATTTTCTACTTGTACTATTCCAAATCCTTCAACACTAAGAGATCTATCATCACCAAAAAATATTTTCTTGGTGTTACATTCATTTAGAGTAGAAAATATGTCTTTATCCTTAGCCATATGATAAGATGCTCCAGAATCAATAAGCCACTTATCAGAAGTAGAAGTAGAAGGTGTATTGAAGGAGAAACCAGAAGCAGAAAGTGCATGTCCATGAGAAGAAGAAGAAGAAGTAGGATCAATATTGATGTTGTGATTTTTCATTGCTGCTTCTAAAGCTGCCATCTTCTTGAAACATTTGGACTCATCATGACCATCTTTATCACAAAGGTTGCAATGTTTATCAGTCTTCTTATTTTTATATTTTTCTCCGTTGTCTCTATTCAGAGAAAAATTTGCCTGAGTGGGTTTGGGACCCTAATATTTCTTGTTGTTTTTGCGAGGATGATGCTTCTTGGGATTCTTGGGTTTATCTTTCTGCTGGGCAACTAAGGCTTTGTTGGAGGTACCTGCAGTGTTGATTGCTCCAACTTGTACAAGATTATCTTCCTCTCTAATCAAAGAAACACAAAAGGACTCAAGAGTGGGTTTTTCATAAGCTTTCCCTAGATCCTCTCTCATGGCATAAAAGGTAGATACAAACACAAAATATGCACTACATAGCTTAGAAAGAATAATATAGATGAAACGCTCTTCCTCCATTTTTATCTTACATTCTTCACATAAAATTCCGAGTGTTTTAAACCTAGATAGATAGTCTCCAAGGTAAGAAATATCACTTGGACTCAAGTTCAGTACTTGATTTTCTAACTGTTGTGCTCAAATAATATTGAGTTTACCAAACACAGATTCAATCTTGTCCCAAGCTTCTTCGAGGTCATCAATTTCTTGGAGGTGGTATCTTAAATAAGGAGAGATGGACATTTTGATTAGTCCACGTGCTTCATCACTCCTATTAGCCCATTTGACTTTCTTATCATCATCAGTGGGTTCTTTTTCCTTTCCTAAGGTAATCCGATATAAGCCTTTACTTCTTAACAAATCTTCCATATGAGATTTCCATTGGAAGTAGTTGGTGCTGGTAAGCAAAACATTACTTGTAGAAGCCATATTAAATATGCAGATAATATGGATCTAAAAACTAAAAATGATGATCTTGATGGAAAGAGCTCGAAAATTTATACGGTTTAAAAAAAAAACCGGCACTGAAAACGGACTTCCGATGTGAGAGTTATGTCATTTTAAGAAAATATCATAAACAACAACCACATGACCACGTGATAGTGTAAGTTGCTTTATGAAGTGACCCACTTTTATAAAGAGAAGTGGGGATCACTTTTACAATGAAGTTAATTTATAACAGAAAAGTTGCATGAAAAATAAATAACTCTAAAATAAAATATTAAATCTACTTATAGTGATTCACGTTTATACTTGAAGTGAAATACACTTTACAATTTTAGCACGAACTTTTTCAAAAAAGGTAACAAAAGAGAGACTTGAATACAAGACCTCTTACTTAATAAGGCAACTTTTAACCAAATGGTCTAGCAAAACATATTGTAATGTTCAGAAGGAGGATTGGGGGTGTTTTTGTTGTTGTTGTTGTTGTTGAAGACGGCCTTGGAGAGCATGCTAAAAAAAAAACTCTTTTCACACAAGAAAAAAATTCCGCTTCTCGATGACAACAAGGGTTATATCTCGGTTATCTTACCCGGAAGATGCACCTTTTCCTATTTGTTTCTGATTTTCTGGGATCACACAGGGTGCGGGGCAAAGATCATACACAGATCTAAAAGAGTAGCAATCTAGAAATAAAAAAAGGCAAAACCAAAATAAAACCAAAATACTTCTTTGCATAAAATTTAAAAAATGCGTATTCAAACTTTATACCTCTGGATCTGACTGTAATGGATGTATCTTGGGCAAACATAAACCTTTTTGAGTGAAACGAAAAGTGATCCTAACTGAAACGAGTGCTCCGAACAAAATGAAATAGTCCTCTCAGCCCAGAAATGTATAGAAATGACAGAAAATGGAGATGAGGCAACTCATCTTCACGATCTCGATCTACAATAGGAGCAGGTCTTCAAACAGGCTCTGATACCATGTTCGACAACACAGGTATTCCAATAGAGGATGAACACCTTCAGTAACCACTCACATAATCAGATAAAAGATCAACACACCAATGTTTTCATGTGGTAAAACCCCTACGAGGAAACATCCATGGCCCCAGCCAACGCAGCCACTTACATTCTTATCTGCAGGTCTAGGAACAAGCTCCCAAGTATTGTTCTTCTCAATTTGATCTAGTTCCTCATTCATTGATTTTAACCAATTTACATATTTACTGGCTTCATTAAAGTTCTTGGGTTCCACCATGGATATGAAGGATATATGTGATTTCTCAGTGTCTTTGATTATTCTTCTCTTTGTTTGTACACCTTTTTCTTTCTCACCAATTATCTGACTTGCAGGATGATTCTTTTGAGTAATTCTAGAAGGAGGATTTGATGTTGTTTGTTGATTTGAGTCTTCCTAAGTATTTGTATCTTCATCTGACTCAGAGTATTCTCTTTCTGATTCTTGTACTTGTTCATATTCAACTTCAACTATATCCTTTGTTGTTGATTCAACACTACTTACATCTCGTACCGAGATTTCTTCATCAACTTTTATGTCAATACAATCAACCAATTTCTGCAGCCTCTTATTATATCATATGTATCCTTTACTATTTGTAGAATACCCTAAGAAGATACCTTCATCAGCCCTGTCATCATATTTGCCAAGATTTTCATCATTGTTCTTGATATAACACTTACTCCCAAAGACTTTAAAATGTTTGATTGAAGCAGGTCTTCCAAACGATAGTTCATAAGGAGTCTTGTCACTTTGTGTTCTGAGATGAGATTTGTTAAGAATATGTACAACTATATGAATTGATTCTACCCAATGTGTCTGAGAAATATTCCTTTCATTCATCATTGATCTTGCCATCTGCTGAACTAATCTATTCTGTCTCTCAACTACTCCATTTTGCTGTGGAGTTCTTGGAATAGTATACTCTCTTTTGATCCCATGTTTATCACAAAAATATTTGAAGTCCTTTGAACTAAACTCTCCTCTTCTATCAGACCTTACTGCCTTCAATCTTTTCCCTTTTTGATTCTCAGTCAGAGCCTTAAACACTTTGAATTTTTCAAATGCTTCAGATTTTTCTTTCAAAAAGACAACCCATGTAAGTCTAGAATAATCATCAATAACCAACATGAAGCAATTTTATTTTCCTATACCTTCCTTCCTTGACAGTCCACATAAATCTATATGTACTAACTGAAGAGGTTTCTCCGTTGATGCAAAGTTCTTAGATTTAAACTGTATCTGAATGAGCTTTCCTATTTGACAAGGTTTGCATACAAAATCATATGGCTTTGATATTTTTGGAAGATATTTTACTGCCCCACTGTTTCTAAGTTTGATTAGATGATCAAAATTTAGGTGTCCAAGTCTCCTATGCCATAACCATATTTCATCATACTTGCTTAAGTGACATTCTTATTTTTCTTCTTTCAAAACATAGACATTGTTTTCTGTTCTTATGCCTTTTGCAATCAACTGTCCTAAATTCACAGATTGTATTTTACAATCTTTAGAAGTGAAAACAACTTTACATCCTCTGTCACAAACTTGACTGACACTAAGCAGATTATGTTTCAGACCATCTACAAACAACACATCTTGATCTTTCCCTTTGCCATTACTTATACTTACCATTCCTTTACCTTTGATTTTTCTTGGTGCATCATTTCCAAAGGTTACATTTCATGATTTTCTTTCACTTAGAGACATAAACTTAATTTTGTCTCCAGTCATGTGTTTGGAACATCCACTGTCAATATACCAGGGGTTCTTTTGTCTTTGAGCTGAAAGTACTAGACCACATTTATCACTATCTTTCTTTTTCCATGTGTTAGCATTTCTAGATAAGGGTTTTATCCTTGGATCTGCTTTGTAATTCTTCAGATGGCAATTTGCATCTTTGTGGTCGAAGTTATGACAGTTATAGCATTCGATATCATTGTTCAATAGGTCAAAGTGATTGGTGCAACTTTGTCTACTCATTGGTTGTTTAGTTCTATGTTGCAAAGATTGTTTATGTATTGATCTCCTCAGTTGCATGTCTCTAAACTTAATTTTACAATTTGCAATCTTATGACCAAAATTAGAGCAGTAAAAACAGTAACCATGGAAGAAATTTTGGTACCTAAAGGATGGTCTTATTCTTGGAATTTTTTGCTCCATCTTCTAATATCTTTGTTTTTTATCAGGGTTCATCTTGTCTTTATTAGCTTTTGGTGGCAGAGTACTCACATGGTCTGATTGTCTGCTGACTTGGAACTTGATCATCTTTACTGGATCTTTGATTTATGTCTGTTTTTTGCTTGAACTACTTACATATCCTAAATCAATATTCAACAAAGGAGATATATGTTTTATCATAATGAAGTTTAGTTCTGTTGAGGCTTTAATGCTTGGAATATTTTGGAGATACAATGCTTTAAACTTCTCCATCTATTTTCTGGTTTTTACTACCTCTTCTTCCAAGGATTCACATATTGCCTTCTTCTTTGATAATTTTTTTTTTAGAGTGTCTTGTATTTTCTTTGCCTATTATAACTCAACTTTTAGCAGGGCAAAGTCTTCATCAAGTTTTTTACCATTCTTTTCAAACTGCATCAACAATTGTTTTTGTTTTCTCTTCTTAAGTCTGAGTCTGTCAAACTCTTCTAAAGCACTGATTAGTTCACCTTCCATATCAACACAAATTCTTCATCATTAACATCACTTCTTGTGCTTTTATTATCATAATCCTCTTTGTCCATAAGCACAAAGTCATTAACCTTATCTTCACAGGAAGAGTCACTATTTGTGTCTTCTGAAGAGTCATCTTTGTTTACACATAAACTTTTATTTTTACCAAATCTCTTGGATTTCTACTTCTCTTCACCTTCAGAGTTCTGGTCCTTCTTCTTGTGTGGACACTTAGGTGCAAAGTGACCTATCTTTCCACAGTTAAAACATTTGAAGGGAATCTTGCCTTGGTATTTTCTTGATCCTTTCTTTAACCTTCTCACAAATTTTGCCTCAATATCATCTAATTCTGAATCAATATTATTGTCTTCTTTAAAAGATGATTCTCTAGTGGTGGATTTATATTTGCTAATACTCATTTCATAAGCAGTTAGAGTTCCTAGGAGTTGATCAATAGACAGAGTTTTAAGATCATTTAGTTATTCTATTGCAAAAACTTTTGAATTAAATCTATCAGGCAGAGATCTTAAAATCTTTTGAACTAAAAATGCGTCTTCAAACTTCTCACCAACCTTCATGGCATGCACAAGATCCTCAACTCTTAAAAAATATTTACTAATTGTTTCATCCTCATTCATCTTTAGTTGTTCAAATTTCAATCTATGTGTCTGAAGTTTGGCATATTTTACTTTATCATCTCCTTCATAACTACTAATAAGTTTATCCCACATTTCTTTGGTAGATTCAAGTTGCATGACCTTTACAAATTCTGCTTCAACAAGCCCACTCAAGATAGCATTCATTGCCTTTGCATTGAAGCTAAATTCTAACTTATCATCTTTGGAAGCTAACACAACAAGTTTTGTATATCCAGTCTCTACAACATCCCAAACATCAGCACATAAGGCCATGATGTATGTTCTCATTCTAACCTTCCAGAAGGAAACATTTGTTCCATCAAACATAGGAGGCTTATTGGTTGAAGTTTCTTCATGGCTTGTCATGTTTAAGCTTACTGATCTACCTTTAAATAAAAGTAACCCACTATGATACAAATTGTTGGAATTACTAAGACAACTGGGNTTTATTCCTATTAAAATATTATTAACCTTCTCCAAGTGATCATCAATATTATGCAAGACATGAGTAGCAGAAATAACAAACATCAATCACACATATGATATACACAGAGACAGATATTCACAAGGAAACCCATAAAGGGAGAAAACCTCTTCTTCTTCGAATGATAGGCAGTCTTTTAAGTTTTGTACATAATCTTTCTTTGAGCACCAAATCCAAATGAGGCTACCACCTCTTCTTTAACAAGATGAAACTTGCAGAGAGCACCAACTCTCTAGTTTCTCTAGCACCCACTAGAAGGAAGAACCAACTCCCTGAGTGTTCCAACACCAACTGGATGGAAGCACAGGCACCAACCTGCATAACAGTGCTTCTCCCTTTCACCACCCTGGTTTTTCTGGATGCAACTATATGGAATCTACAACTCCCTATGTTCAAGCACCCACTTGAAACTCCGAAGACAACAGTCCTCCCTAGCACCACCCTACCACCCTGAGATATGAATCTTTGCTTTTTAAAATTTATTACAGTGATACAATATTTATCAATGGCTTACCCATCTCATCACTATTATGCTACACTGCTATGCTCTGCCTGCATTAGTGTGTTCCTGATCGCATCTTCTTGCGCTTAAATTCTCGTACACTCTGATGTTTTCACCATTTCTGCTCTGTCCAGCTTATGTTCTTCATATCTGCATCTTTCATGCTCTGTTCATATTATCTTCTTGATCACATACAGTTCAACTTGTTTTACCAATAAAACAACAACCTCTCTCTGTCACGACATTTTTCTTTTATTCCTACTCTCATCATTCGTTACACTCCACATCTCCAACGCTCAAGTCAGGAATCTCAAAAATGCTTAGGCATCATGATTCCAATGCTCAGGAACAATGATTTAGTTAGTGTAACTAAATCGTAATTGATCAAGAAATCACGAGATGAAGCAACAACCCTTCGATCAAATTATGTTTGATCATTTTCATTGGATTATACACGCAGAGGCCTTTTTGACATTTCAACGCGTAACCTTCGATGTGGAGCCTAGCAGCGCTAGCTCCTTCCCCGATATTCCGTTGATGTGAACTTGGGGGATGATATCATGTGACCATGCGATTGCGGGCATGACTGAAGGTGGTTTTAGATCAAACTACATTTTGCCCCGCAATTTACCTCGAGCCTCCACGTGTCCTTTCTCCAAAACCGTGGTTTTGATTGCGGCGAGAACTATGGTTTTGATTGCGGCCCGCCCTTAAATTTTTAAAGTTCAGGCATCTTCAATCCCCACAATGCAATGGGACTGTCAATCTCACGATCTTGATGGTGCTCCTGAACAAACGGTTCAGATTTGTTCTTTCACGATCTATGGATCAGATATAACCTTCCTAAATCAATGGTTGTGATTTATTTCATGATCCGGGATCCGAGAGTTTCAAATCGCAAACCTTATTTTCCTCTGTATGCCAATCTTCCAGATTCAATGATCTGTGGACACATGTCCTTCTTAATTGATGAAATTGCCTCTATTTCGGGAATTTTACCTTTCAACCAGATGAACGGTTTTGCGGCCCCTTTCTCGATCAACTGTCGAGATCTCCTTCGGGTGTCCGGACTTCTTAAATCTCAAGTCTCAAACTTCACATCCCCTCAAAGTATGCATATTCCTACAATGTTTCCTCTTGAATCGGACGATCGAGGCTTACTTCGGGTCTTTACCTAGAGTCCACAGGTTTGCACCACTTCTTTTCTGGATCAGACGGCCCAGATTCACTTCAGATGATCTAACACTTGAGATATTATTCGGACAATCTAACGACTGAGATCTACTTCGGATAATCCTGTGGTCAAGAATTTATTTCGGCTCTCTGGCTCTATGGACTTCGGGGATTTCAAATCTCAAACTGACACTCTAGATGAGACGACCCATATTCACTTCGGATGATCCCATGCTTGAGATTTACTCCAGACGATCTGACGAGTAATATCTATTTCAGATGATTGGATGATCGAGATTTACTTCGGCTCTCCGGCTCTCCAGGCTTCAGGAATTTCAATTCTCAACTGGAAATTATTGAAGTGAGATTTCTCTGGAGCTCACAATCCATCGCCATGTATCTCTCTGGATCTGATGGTTGAAATTTACTTCAGTTATTTCACCTCATTTTGATCCATGAACTTCCAGAGTTGTGGATATTACGCCACCTGTCCTCCTTGACGATGGACGGTCCCAAACTACTTTGGGACTTAAAAACTCTCTCTCCTTTGTGTGCAAATATTTAAGGCTCGTGCACCTTGTTTCGATCAGACGACTGTTGGTCCTCTGTGTTGTGATCCTACAGTCATTGTTTCCCTCTCTCCTGAGCTTCTGATCTCTGCATGTTGTTCTCTTCTCCTCCTGATCTTATGATGTTCATGTTTTCCATTGTCACTGTTGTTCTTGCCATCAATGAAAAGCACACTCTTCCTGTAAAACATTCCAACATCACAAAGCTAGGACCCATCCATGATTCCAAAGTCCTCATAGTTGCACCAATATTCAAGTTGGATGTGAAGGAATCCCTAAACATGGCTCTTGTCATGGTTTCAAGGTGTTGGTCATGGATTCATAGCACTAGAATTTTATATGGGAAATATGTCTATTACATCCCGCACTAATCATGTTTATCCCTCAAGACACATTTCTGGTGCACAAAACCTACTCATAAGGCCTATATCTCACCCAAATCCTAAGACCCCATACAAAGTTCCTATGTCTTCATTTGATTACTTATTCAAGGATTTTGATCCAAAAAATCTTCAAGGATATCCTACTATAGTAGTTTTCATTCTTTGATGATGGTTAAGCTCTCAAAAAACATCCATGCTCCTATATGGTAGTCTTTGAATGTGTTAATGGTACTTGAGCATACAAATATATGTTTAGGGATAGAATTTGGTGTCCCAGTCTCTCAATTAGTGTTGAGGTTCCAAGGATGTTGTTTCCCTACATAAAATATGCTCAAGGACTCAAAACCCATCCATAGTGTGTGAAACATGTTAATGGAACCCATATCCAACTCATATGGTAAATATCCGCTAATGAAGGATTTTCTTGATGTATAGGGTTTTTTCATGGCACTTTCCCTTAATAAGGTTCAATTAATATTTAGGACCCTTTTTTACCTCCTTATCCATGTGGAACAATCTAGACCCATTTTCAATGCAAAAAACATAATCACTACACTTATATCCTAGTAGAAGGCCTGTAGAGAAACCCTACAAATGATTCATGTGTTCAGCTAAGGACTCATTTAGGGATCTTTAGCCTGAGAAGATTCAAAAATATCCTAAGGAATTGTGTTTCCTTCCTCTACCATGTTTATGGCTTCGCACCTTATCCTCAGTACACAAAATATTCAAATGGCTTACATATCCAACTTTGATGTGAAACACCCCCTAGAGAGGGTTTTTGTTGTGGTTTGAAAGTGTTGGTCATGGTGATTAAACATGAGAAGAAATGAATTTTTCCTACTTCCCAAGTGTTTTCCTCCCCTAACCATATTTATTGAGGTATAGAAGGTTCATTTAGTGATTAATCACATTTATACCCCCCTAACCATGTTTAAATCTTGAAATCTAGTTCTAGTGCACAAAACCTACTCATGGAACAAGTATCCAACTCAGATGCTAAAAATATCCAACCATGGCACTGAGAATGATTTATGGTATGTGCTCAAGACACATTCTTGCTAAAGGAACGTGTTGTGGTTTAATCATGGAACTCATTTTCCTCTAGAATGCTATATATACCATACAAGGGTATCATGTGTTCATTAGAGGATGCTTTCAACAATATAGAAATATATGCTTTGTGGGTAGTAGGTGTTGTTCATGGAAATTAAGCTTGAAAAGGGTCATTTGGAGAACAAGACCCATTAGTCTCCTACCTTGATCATGTCAAGAAATGAGATACACTTCCACACTAAATCTAGAAGAGGAGAAGAAGAATTTAATCAAGAACACAAATGACAAAGCAATGATAGAGTACACAAATATTTTATCGTGGAAACCCTAAACTAGTAAAAACAACATTCCTTGAGTGTTCTTCTCTCTCGTTTTCTTATTCAATCTGAATAAAAATGTTACATGTATAACCTTGGTCCACATCTAAGACACAATCGACATCATACCCTCTTTCCTGCACAAGAACAACCATGTAGCCAATCTGGCTTACATCTACATGACCAACAACCTACGATTTACACATGCATTAGCATATTTTGCATTACATGCATTAACCCGTATTAGCCTTTACATCGTTAGAAGAATCCTCTTTATAGGCTTTACAATAGGAAAAAACATAAATACTTGGCGCCCAGAAATGGCTACAGATCCATGCAGATCAGGCTACAAATCCCACAAATCCTTGGATTTTGTTACAGTCGACTCTAAGTCAAATTACCAGTCGACTACCGTTCAGCCTTAATTCAATCTCTAGTTGGTCATCTCACACCCACACTTCAACCTCTTGTTGGTTGAATTGTTTTCAATATCTTCGACATCTACTTTATCCATTCGACTACTTCGACCTTGACTGTTGTTGTCATTTTATCCACCTCGATTTTCAACCATCAGTAAATTCACCTTGACTAGAATTTTTGTTGCAGACCCTCGACCCTCGGGCCAAGATCCGCACAAGATCATTCTAAATCTTCTCCCGAGTCAGATTGACTCTCTGGTTTCCCCACAGGGAATACCACACACACAAGGTGTATTCCACAACTGACCAACAAATATGATCGGGGCTTTTCTTTTCCTTTCGGGATTTCGAATTTCACGATTTCGCGAATCTTATTGTTGAGCCCTTTGCCTCTTCAACCTCCAAAACCCGAAACTTCAACGAGGGTTGATTCCTTCAGTGCGTCGAACGGACACCCCTTGTTGCCACTTATTTAGTCTTTCCGGTACTTGAGTGATCGACCAACACTCGTTCCTCTTCCCTTATGATTTTTCAGTTTTCGAAATTTCCCCTTTTTGGCGAGATTGAAAGTCTTTGGGGATTTTCTCCGATGCTTGACCACTCCCTTGACTTCCATCACTTATATCCTACGATTAATGCTTAGGAACCACCTTTCAGCTTTTTCCTTTTTGCGATTTCGGGAGTTGCGTTGACATGCAACTCTATCTCCTGATTCCCGGAACCCTAAAACTTGATTGGGCCCACTGCTATTGTCCTTCAATGTTTTCGAAAAAAAATTTCCTTTCACTCTTTGGGATTTCGTGACTTGCGAGACCCACAACAGAAAGGTTCCTCACCTCCCGAAATTCTGATCTCCAAATTCTCGAAACCTCGCCTCCAATGTGATCTACGAATGATATCCTCCATGACCCGATGACTCTGGATATTTTGGATTTTTATGAACCAGGAGTTTGAAACTCCCGATTCCAAATCAATGCCTTCTTGGGTTCCTGAACCCCGAAATGCCGAAATGTCGAAACACCACTTCAAAATACTCTGCATTTCACGACTTCGGTCTTTTCAGTGCAAATACCCCGACTCCTTGTCAATGAAAATGTCGAAACGCCGATCCCCAAAATGCCGAAATTCCCTTCAATGATACTTTGCATCTCACGACTTTGGGCTTTTCAATGTACCATGTCTCGATCCTTTGTCAACAGAACTTCTGGTATGCCGAACTCTAAAATACTGAAATTCTGAAATGATCTAATAGCTCAACCGACCAAAATAACTGGTCCATGTTGATTCTTGAAACCAAAGTGATGGGTTCACCCAACTCCTAACCACCTTGCAGCTTCATTGGATATTATGGTCCCCGTGATTTCGCGAGTTCTCCTCGGAGAATTCTGACCATCTGATTCACTCCTCAATGACTTCTGCGAGACGAATCAATGTTCTTCCTCCTGAACTTGTCTTTTATGAGATGCTTTCAACTTTCATCTCCCTTTGAACTCCTCAAAGGTACTAACCCTCCCGAGCTTTCACTTATGAACCTAAGTCTCCAAGAGGAATTATGCTCGCACTCCTTGCAACAATGTTTCAAATAACCTCTAGTTATTTGAGTCCTCGACTCTGTGCACTCTTTGCATCAACAGTCCTTCCACCTTCCTTCTAGATCTATAAAATCCAAGGCTTCAACTGGCATGTGCACACCTTGCATGGCTCTGTGATTCACCTACACTTCTGCAGGAAATGAGAACAACAGTATCTCTCCTGAGCTTTCTGAGATAAAACGCAGACTTTTGTCAACGCACACCTTGCGGACGTTTTACTGCACTCCTTGCAGGAACTCTCAGAATGAGAAACAATTGAAACTCATTCTTCTCCTCTCTCAGACTTCATATGCTTAACATGAAATCACACATAACACAACATCGAGGCAAATGTATAACAGAGAGAATAAAACAACTGTAAGCATACCATTCAACAAAGGTAAACAGTAAGCATCATAACACCATGAAAATTGAGTCAAAGCTTCATATATTAAATCAAGTGCTCATGTACATGGGTTCTTCTCTCTAGCTCTCTGCTACAGCTCTCAATGATGATAATGTTATTCCTCTAATGATACAATAATACAAGGGTGAGGGTGTCTATATCTGTTTTCCCTCCTACTCTCTAAACTGTCTAATCTATGAATTCAAATCTACCTACTTTCATTAATTACGTATAAATGATTTTACATACTACAGATGAGAGAAATGCTCAAGATCTGTTTACAACATATAAGACATAAATGTAAGTACACTTCCCCAGCTATCACATTAATATACTCTTCATTAATTTTTCAAAACATTTCAAAAACATGCACTGGTGCTTTTCCAGCTGTCTTCCACCTTTTACGTTGCTTTCTTGGCTGGCTGCTTACGATGCTCCTGCATCATACTCCCCTGCTTGAAAATTTTCATGAACTCCTGTTCATGAGCTCTTGCACGGTCTATCCATGCTTATGAATTTCTTCTTCATCTTCCCAACTAGCATCTTCAATTGTATGTCCCTTCCATTTGAACAAGTATTCAAAATACTCTTTTGTCTTGGTCTTTTTGATAATCCTCTTGTCAATTATGCTTTCCATCTATGTCTTTTCAGCTACAGGCATTTGTTTTGTCCATTGAATCTCTTTATGTTCCTTCTCTGCTCCTACTTCCTCAGCTCTGTAAGGGTACAAATCCGCAACATTGAATATCGGTGAGATTTTGATCCCATCAGGTAATTCAATCTCATATGCATTTGCCCCAAATTTCCTTATGACCTTGCACGGCCCAATCTTTTTCATCTTCAGTTTGTTATATGTTCCCAATGGGAACCTTTCCTTTCTCAGATGCACAAGAATCAAATCAACAACTTCAAATTGAAGTTCTCGCCTGTGTTGATCTTCTCTGTGCTTGTATTCTTGACTTGAACTCTGCAATCGCTCCTTGACTCGGCTGTGAAGCTCCTTCATTCCCTCTGCAAAGTCTTCTGCACTAGCACTCCTGAATTCAAGTTGTTCCAAATCTTTCAATTCAGAAAATCCTCTTGGCTGCATTCCATATACAATATGGAATGGACTTTGCCCTATGCTTCTGTTAAGTGAATCATTATAATCAAATTTCGCCTGTGGCAGAATGTGATCCCACTGACTGTGGTGTTCAGTCACTAAGATCCTCAAGAAATCTCCCAAGATTTTGTTCACAACCTCTATCTATCCATCCGTCTGAGGATGATATGCTGAGCTAAAAGACAAACTTGTCCCCAACTTTTTCCATAAGGTCCTCCAGAAATGTCCGACGAACTTGGTATCTCAATCAGAAACGATACTCCTTGGCAAGCCGTGAAGTCTGACGACTTCCTTGAAAAACAGGTTCGCAATACTGGTTTTCTAACATGGTATGAAATATGCCATTTTTGAAAATCTGTCGACTACCACAAAGATTGAATCATAGCCTCTCTGTGTTCTTGGCAGTCCCAATATAAAATCCATGCTCACTGCGTCCCACAACCTTTCTGGTATGGGTAATGGTTGATATAACTATGTGTTATGCCTTTTCCTTTTTGTGTGTTGACAAATCCTGCATCTGTCCACAAATTTCTTAACATCTGTCCTCATCCCTGGCCAAAAATATGAGCCATTCAACTTTGAGAATGTCTTATCATGACCGAAGTGTCCGACCAATCCTCCACTGTGTTTTTCCTTCAGCAGGTTCTCCCTCATGGAGCATTTTGGAATACATAGTTGATTGCCCTAGAATAATAATCCATCCTGGATCATATACTCGTTCCATTGGCTTCTGTCCCTGAGAACTAGATTCTTAGATGCCTCATATGCCTCCTTAAAATGTGGGTCATCCCTATACATTTCTTTGAGGTTATCAAAACCCAAAGTCTTGACTCTGAATTCTTGCATAAGCAAACATTTCCTGCTCAAAGCATCAACAACTTTGTTAGCGATTCCAGAAATATGCTTAGTTACAAAAGTAAAATTCTGCATGAATTCAACCCATTTAACATGTTTTTGGTTCAACTTCTCCTGTTGAGTCACGAATTGTAAAGCATGATTATCACTGTACAAAAAAAACTCTTTAGGAACCAAATAATGTCTCCATTTCATTAGCGCTTGTATGACTGCATATAATTCTTTGTCATATGTTGAGTACTTGATCTTCGTGTCATTCAGTTTTTCACTGAAGTATGCAATCCACCTGTCATCTTGTATCAAGACCACTCTAATTGCAAATCCACTCGCGTCACACTTGACCTGGAATGTCTTGCTAAAATCCAGAAAAACCAGAATTGGTTGTTCCGTGATCTTGTTCTTCAGCAGGTTGAAACTCTTCCCTGCTTCTTCTGTCCAGTGAAAAGTTTTATGTCTTTTCTTCACCGTATCCATCATTGGTGCACTAATTCCATTGAAGTTTTGGATGAATTTCCTATAGAAACTTGCCAAACCATGGAAGCTTCGAACTTCAAACACATTTTTTGGCGATGGCCAATTCTTAATTGTATCTACCTTTTCTGGATCCATCTTCAACTCATTTGCAGAGATAAAAAAACCCAAATAAATGAGTTATGTCCTCATAAATGATGATTTCTTCATATTTATCGGCAATTTTTCTTGTTGTAATCTTCTCATCACTGCAGCTAAATGCTTTAAGTGCTTTGCTCCTGTTTTGTTGAAAATTAATATATCGTCAAGATATACAATGATGCATTTCCCTATGAAATCCTTTAGGACTTTGTTCATCAATCTCATGAAAGTATTGGGCACATTCGTTAAAGAAAATGGCATGACAAGCCATTCATACAGCCCTTCATTTGTCTTGAATGCTATCTTCCATTCATTACCTTCTCTCATTCTAATCTAATGATATCTGCTTTTCAAATCAATCTTTGAAAAAAATCTTGCTCCACTCAAGCAATCCATCAAGTCGTCCATCCTTGGTAATGGAAATCTATATCTGATGGTAATCTTATTGATTATGCTTGAGTCTGTACACATTCTTCAGCCTCCATCTTTCTTTGGGTTGAGCACTGTCGGAACAACGCATGGACTCAAGCTTTCTCGAATCAATCCTTTTGTCCATTAAGTCCTGGACCTGTCTCTTGACTTCTTCATTTTCTCGCGGCGTCAACCTGTACGTTGGTTTGTTCAGGAAACTGGCTCCAGGTATAAGATCGATATGATGGATTATACTCCTGATAGGTGGAAATAAATAAGGTATTTCGTCCACTACTATATCAACAAATTCTGCCAGCAATTCCTGGATTTCTTCTGGTAAATCATCTATTCTTATACTGGTCAAAAACAAATTGGGCTTCCTGACCACAATAAATTGTGTGTCTTCCTTCTTTTTAACCTCCTTAAGATTTTCCTTCCCACTCATCAGAAGTACAGTGTTGCTCATCTCTGTTTTCACCTCTTGGTTTTTAATCGGCAGCAACATGTGCATCCTCCCATTCTTCTCTAGGGTGTACGTGTTCTTTCTCCCATCATGAATCATGTTTCTGTCATATTGCCATGGTCTACCCAACAATAGATGACAAATATCCATGGGAATGACATCACATAATATTTCATCTTTATATCCTCCTATTTTAAATTCAACTAAACAATGTTTAGTGACATTTACCTAATGTCCTTTTTGTAGCCATGAAACTCTGTATGGGTTTGGATGTACAACAGTTTCCAGCTCTAGCTTTTCTACCATCTCTATAGATACGAGATTGTATGTGCTACCATTGTCCACTATGACCTTGCATACCCTGTCCTTGGTTTTGCAAGCTATCCGAAACAGACAGTTTCTTTGGGCTAGGTTCTCTGCCTCCTTCTCAGGCTTCAAGAGAAATTTCCTCATCATCAAAGATTTTCCTCCCTCAATGTCCTCTGCCTCAACATTCTGTCCTTGAGCTTTGAAAATGTGAGTTTCACCACCATCTTTCTTCCTATCTAGACACTCATAGGATTTATGTCTGATCTTCCCACAGATAAAGCATTTTACTTCACCGCCTCTACCTCTTCCTCTTCCTCTGGCTCGAGGAAAAGTATTTCTATCAACATACTACCCTCTCTGTGAGTTTCCTCCTGTCTCATGTTGAGTTTGAGGTTTCTTCCCCTCTTCTTTAGATTTCTGAGTTCTGTCTTGGGCAATTGTTTTGCCTCTGGCTTGACTTCTACCTCAGTCTCTTTGACCTTGCTTCCGGCTTAGCTTATCTTCGGCTTTCAGAGCTATCTGATAAGCATATTCCATAGCTCGAATGTTCATCATGCTCATCTCATCTTGAATGTCATACCATAGACCATTCATGTATCTGGAAACTTTTTCATCATTGCTTTCTCGATGACCTGCTCTGATGTTTATTTTGTAGAACTCTTCAATGTATTCCTTCACTGACATCATCTTTTGTCTCAAATTATGCATCCTCTGAAACAGAGTGATTTTATAATCCTTGGGTATAAATTTGGCTTTCATCTTTGCAACCATTCTATCCCGTCTTTTGATTTTCTGCTTGCCCTTGCAGCCTCTGTCAGCCTGCAGTTCATCCCACCATAGTGTTGCATGCCCTTTAAGTCTAGTAAAAACATGTTTGACCTTCTTGTCTTCCTCGACATCCTCCTAGTTGAAGTACTTGTCTAGAGCTCTAATCCAGTCTAGAAGCTTTTCAACATCCAGGTTTCCCCCATACACTAGAATGCCCATTTTTTCTCTGGCACCTATCCTTGCAACAACCTTGAATATGCGTTCATCCGCAACATCTTCGAATGCAATTTCTTCTCCTTCATTTCCAGCTTCATTTTCACTGTAAGCCTCGTTGATATCCCCAGCGTCAACTGTGCACCTCTATGTTGTCTCCATGGAATCAATCCTGACATGTAACTCACACATTTCTCTTTCTCTTATTGGATCAGGCATTGGCATTGGCCTGTCTCTTCTTCTTGGCGGCATAGGTGAAAAATGTTCCCCTATTCTCTCTGCTACAGAAAGCAAAGAACTTGTTCTAAGCTCTGATACCACAATTGTTGTAGACCCTCAACCCTAGGGCCAAGATCCACGCAAGATCGTTCTAAATATTCCCCTAAGTCAGATTGACTCTTTGGTTTCTCCATAGGGAATACCACACACACAAGGTGTATTCCAGAACTGACCAACAAATATGATCGGGGCTTTTATTTTCCTTTTGGGATTTTGGATTTCACAATTTTGTGAATCCTATTGTCGAGCCCTTTGCCTCGTCAACCTCTGAAACCTAAAACGTCAACGAGAGTTGATTCCTTCAGTGTGTCGAACGCAGAGCCCTTGTTGCCACTTATTTCGTCTTTTCGGGACTTGAGTGATCGACCAACACTCGTTCCTCTTCCCTTATGATTATTTGGTCTCCGAAATTTCCCCTTTTTGGCGAGATCGAAAGTCTTTCAGGATTTTCTCCGACGCTTGACCACTCCCTTGACTTCCATTGCTTACATCTTCCGAGTAATGCTTAGGACCCACCTTTCGGCGTTTTCCCTTTCGCAATTTTGGGAGTTGCATTGACATGCAACTCTATCTCTTGACTCCCGAAACCTCGAAACTCGATTGGGCCCACTGCTATTGTCCTTTAATGTTTCCGAGATTTTTTTTCCTTTCGCTCTTCAGGATTTTGCAACTTGCGAGACCCACAGCAGAAAGGTTCCTCACCTCCCGAAATTTCGATCTTCGAATTCCTGAAACCTCACCTCCAACGTGATCTATGACTGAGATCCTCCACGACCCGACGACTCTGGATCTTTCGGCTTTTCACAAACTGGGAGTTTGAAACTCTCAATTCCAAATCAATTTCTTCTCAGGTTCCCGAACCCTGAAATGCCAAAATGTCGAAACGCCACTTCAAAATACTTCTTGTTTTGTGACTTTGAGATTTTTAGTGTAAATACCCTGACTCCTTATCAACGGAAATGCCGAAACATCGATCCCTGAAATGTCGAAATTCCATTCAAGGATACTTTGTGTCTCGCGACTTCAGGCTTTTCAATGCACCATGTCTCGATCCTTTGTCAACAAAACTTCCGGTATGCCGAACTCCAAAATACCGAAATTTCGAAATGATCTAACAGCTCAACCGACCAAAATAACTGGTCCACATTGATTCTTGAAACCAAAGTGATGGGTTCACCCAACTCCTAACCACCTTGCAGCTTCACTAGATCTTACGGTCCCCGCAATTTCGTGAGTTCTCCTCGGATAATTCTGACCATCTGATTCACTCCTCAATGACTTCTGCGAGACGAATTCGTGTTCTTCCTCCTGAACTTGTCTTTTATGAGATGATTTCTACTTTCGTCTCCCTTTGAACTCCTCAAAGGTACTAACCCTTATGAGCTTTCACTTATGAACCTAAGTCTCCAAGAGGAATTTTGCTCGCACTCCTTGTGGCAATCTTTCAAATAACCTCTAGTTATTTCAGTCCTCGACTCTGTGCACTCTTTGCAATGACAGTCCTTCCACCTTCCTTCTGGATCTATAAAATCCAAGGCTTCAACTGGCCTGCGCACACCTTGCACGGCTCTGTGCTTCACCTACACTTCTGCAGGAAATGAGAACAACAGTATCTCTCCTGAGCTTTCTGAGATAAAACTCAGACTTTTGTCAACGCACACCTTGCAGACATTTTACTGCACTCCTTGTAGGAACTCTCAGGATGAGAAACAATTGAAACTAATTATTATCCTCTCTCAAACTTCATGTGCTTAACATGAAATCACACATAACACAACATTGAGACAAATGTATAACAAAGAGAATAAAACAACTGTAAGCATACCATTCAACAACGGTAAACAGTAAGCATCATAACACCATGAAAATTGAGTCAAAGCTTCATATATTAACTCAAGTGATCCTATACATGGGTTCTTCTCTCTAGCTCCCTGCTACACCTCTCAATGATGATAATGTTCTTCCTCTAATGATAAAATAATACAAGGGTGAGGGTGTCTATATCGGTTTTCCCTCCTACTCTCTAAATTGTCTAATCTATGAATTCAAATCTACCTACTTTCATTAATTACGTATAAATGATTTTATATACTACAGATGAGAGCAATGCTCAAGATCTGTTTACAACATCTAAAACATAAATGTAAGTATTCATCCCTAGCTATCACATTAATATCCGCTTCATTAATTTTTCAAAACATTTCAAAAACATGCACTAGTGCTTTTCCAACTGTCTTTCACCTTTTACGTTGCTTGCTTGGTTGGTTGCTTACAATGCTCCTGCATCACTTTCACTATAAATAATATAACAACCCAACATTCTCCTACTTATTGTATTCTTTGTTGAAACATGATATTCTTGAACTTTCATTCATAGACCCACGACAACAATGTTCATTTCATCTCTGCACCAAGAGAACTTCACATCACTCATAGACTTAGTCAACGAGTCTATTATGTTTTAAAACATGTCTAGTTTCTCTTGTGGCACCTTGTTACATTCCACCATATCTCTTACAAAATGGTATTGTACATCAATGTTCTTAGTATTTGAATGGTAAGCAGGGTTCTTTGCCATAAATATTGTGCATTGATTGTCGCAAATCACATTTATAGCTCTCTTCTCAATCTTGATTCTTGAACACAACATTTGTAGCCATACCACTTCTTTTCTTCCATGAGTGGCCACCATGTATTCATCTTATTTTGTTGACAAGGATATGATTGCATGTCGCTTACTTATCCAACTTATTGATCCACCAGACATCTTGAAAAAATATATGTTGGTCGACATCGGTTGATCCATATCTCCAGCCCAGTCGGCATCGACAAATCCATATACATTTAATTTACCATTGTCACCTCCAGGTCTTCCTTGGTAGCATATAGGATATTCCTTTGTTCCACAAATATACTTGAATACTCTCTTGACAGTTGTACACTACTCCTTTCTAGGTGTCGACATGTACCTTCTCAACACTTTCACTACATGGGAAATGTTTGGTCGACTGCATACCATTGCATAAATTATACGACCAACAACACTTTCATAGGGAATATGTGCCATCTCCTCTATTTCTTCTTGTGTATTTGGAAACTATTCAGCAATAATCCTTTATCCCATAGGAATTGGCACCTCCACTAGTTTGCAATATTGCACGTTGAATCATTTCAAAATTGTTTCAATATACTTAGTCTGATTCAACCAGATATTTCTAGCAGCTCGATTTCTCTTAATCTCCATTCCCATAATGAAGTTAGATACATCGATATCCTTCATGTCGAACCTGGAGGATAACTTCTTATTCACCTCCTTTATTATGTCCTCCTCGTTACGACAACCACTCCAATAATAG
>ML787114.1:106876-119725 GCA_009831015.1 Picea engelmannii
TCATTATAGCCCCCTATTTTGAATTCAACCAAGCATTGTTTAGTGACACTCACCTGATGCCCTTTCTGCAGCCATGAAACTTTATATGGGCTCGGGTGATCGGTTGTTTCCAGCTCTAATTTTTCCACCATCTCGGTTGAAACAAGATTGTCAGTGCTTCCACTATCCACGATGACCTTGCATTTCCAGTCCCTGGCTGTGCAAGCTGTCCTGAACAGTCTGCTCCTCTGAGCTGCGTTCTCCACTTCTTTCTCAGGTGTTAAGAGAACTTTATGCATTCCAAGCGATCTTCCGCTATCTGCATCTTCATTATTAGCATCACGCCTCTGCGCCTCAGTGATGTGAGATTCTCCTCTGGCTTGTTTTTTCTCTGGACACTCAAAGGACTTGTGCCCATTCTTTCCACATGTAAAACATGTGATCACTCCTCCTCTACCTCTACCTCGACCTCTAGTACGAGGAAGAGTATTTGCATCAGCATAATCTCCTCGCTGATCAGTCTGTTGTCTTCTCTGTTCAACCTGTGGTTGTCCTCACTGTGAGGTTCCACCTCTTTCAATCTTACCCTGAGGCTTCTTCCATTCCTCTTTGGGCTTCTGGTATTTCTCCTAGGCAACTGCCTTGCCTCTGGGCTGACTTCTACCTCGCCCTCGCTGTCCTTTCTTGCGGCTCAGCTTCTCTTCGGCCTTCAGAGCCATCTGATAAGAATCCTCCACCATCTTGATGGTAACCATGCTTAACTCATCCTGAATGTCATATCTCAAACCATTCAAGTATCTTGCCACCTTCTCATCATCGCTCTCCCGATGACCTGCTCTAATATTGAGTCTGTAAAATTCTTCAGTGTACTCCTTCATCGTCATCAACTTCTCTCTCAGGTTCTGCATTCGCCTGAATAGTGTGATCTGGTAATCTCTCGGGATGAATTTCGCTTTCATCTTCGTGATCATCCTGTCCCATCTCTTGATCTTTTGTTTTCCCTTGGAACGTCTATCTGCCTGTAGCTCGTCCCACCATAGTGTTGCATGTCCCTTCAACCGGGTGACGGCATGTCTGAATTTCTTGTCTTCTTCGATTTCCTCATAATCGAAGTAGGTGTCAAGAGCTCAGATCCAATCCAGCAACTCTTCTCCATTTAGACTTCCCTCATAGACTGGAATATCCATTTTCGCCTTTGCACCCATTCCGGCTATGGCTTTGATCAATCACTCGGTTGATGCGTCCTCTGCTGCGACTTCTTCTGCATGTCCAGCTTCCTCTTCAACCTCGGAATCACTAAGATCCCCTGCGCCAACTCCGCGTCTCTGCGCTATCTCCATCTCCTCGAGTCTTTCTCGGAGATCTCTCATTTGGCGCTCCATTTCTGGATTTCCTGTCGGCCTACCTCTTCTTCGCGCATCCCTGTCCTCTGGACCAGGTGACTGCCTTTCCCTTCTAGGCGGCATGATGTCTTCTCTTCTCTGCTATTGAAAGCAAAGACTTCCCGCTCTAATACCACTTGATTCAAACCTTCTCCACTCCCCCCCCCGGAGAACAATCGTGATAACCAAGACCTTCTCTAACTTTGGCCCGAAGAGCGTGAATGCTCCTCTAATTCCCTCTCGGGAATTCTCTACCCACAGCTTACTCCTTACTGATCTCCCTTATCTAATCGGGAAATCGGAATTCACTATCTCGCAAATTTTGTAGTCACAACCCTTTACCTTGCGATTCTCCAAACCCCGACGTGGGTCAATCGCTGACTTTCTTCCCCTTCCTATCGGTATTTTCTCTATCGACGAATCGCTACTCGCGATGCCAACAAATCGAAACTCAAATCTCCGAAACCCGATATGCCAATTCTCCGATGACACCTGCCTTCGTTGCTGACGCTTGGACCCCACACACCTGTAGCGATTGGGAAATCGCGGATCGGGAATTCGTGGTTTCTGTGGCACCGTTTCACAGGACCTCCTAAGTCTCGAACCCCGATATGCGATGCCACCTATCAATACCACCCACTATCACCGTGGGACCCATCGCAATTCGGGACTTCGCGAATCCTCCGCGATCCCTTCGACACCAAAAGTTTCAAAGTGCCAAACCCCGATCCTTCGGGATCTTGTGCCACGTATCTCCACTGAGATCAACGGTCCTGATCTTCTCGAGAAATTGCTAATCGTGATTTCGTCATATAAGAGTTCCACGACCATGGAAATTCCAATATCCCGATGAGTCGAGTCCCGATAACTCTCCTCCCTGTGCGCCCACTCTTAAACCCTGCGCAACTTATCTGGAATCTGATGGCTGGCGGGATTTCACTAATCTGTTTGGAAAATCCTAGCCGTCGACTCCTCCTCCTTGATGCTTCTTTGAAGCGACAAAGTATTCCTGCCGAGACTTGTTCTCCAAGCCTGTGCTTGCAGCTCCCACTTGAAACTCTCTTTGGCACGAACCTTCTACATTCCCGCTTGGTGAGATCACAAAGGTTCTATCCCTCTTGAGCTTATCCTCTCTTTATAAGTCTTTATGAGGACTTGTTGCATGCCCTCCTTGCGGCAAAACTCCAAATATGACTAAGTATTGGAACTCTTCGATCCTGCGCACTCCTGCAGCAGAAATCCTTCAACTCTTTGCTCAGAATCGCAACTCTGAGTCTTCGTCCAGCCTGCGCATGCCTTGCACGGCTCTGGTGTCAAATCTGCACTTCTGAGATGAATAGAAACAACATATTGCTCTAATTGAACCCTACAGTCACGCACTCTTTGCGGACAGATTCAACTGCACTCCTTGCAGGAATTCTCTGGCTCACTTAGAGAAACAATTGAAACTTATTCACTCATTCTCTCAGACTTAAAATCAACCATGAAATCACATACACAACATATAAAATCAAGTGCATAACAGGAAGCAAATACTCATGAGCATAACATCAACAATACACAGAGAATAACACAACCATGGAATTGAATCAAATCTTTTCTATTAATTCAATATCTATACATGGTGGTTCTTCTCACAATTTCTCTGCTCTGCTCTCTTGTTGCTCCGGTTTCTCATATCTTACAATGTACAAAGGAGGGTGTCTATATCCCATTTCCCTCTCGAATTCTAAAGCTATCAAATCTACAATAAATTTCCTATCTACCAACATTAAATCTATTAAATGCCTCAACTACCTAAGGACGAGAGCTTAAAGGCTCAAGGTCCCTTTTACAATACAAGTGCGCTTCTTTATGAATGACTTCATTAAAGAGCGACGCGGCAATTTTCAAGTATTTCAAAATGTGTGCTGGCACTGTCCAGCTGTCCTTTCTGCTCCATGCCCTGGCTCGCTTGATGAGTGAGCGATGCTCCTGCATCACCCAGTCAACTACCTCAACCTTCGACTTGTTGTCTCTCCACCTCGACCTTGACTACTATCGCTCCACCTCAACCTTCAACCGTCAGTTGATTCACCTCAAATAGACTTTCATTGCAAATAATATAACAACTGAGCAGATCTTGGCTGTAACTATAGAAATATTCTTGGTGAAAAAATGACTTAGTGATAATGCTCATAACATCCTTAGAAGTGAATGTTAAACAACATAAATCAAATTTGGAGGTTCAAGGACTCATTTAATACCCCCAGGTCGAACCCCAAATTGTAAATGTACATATAGGATTGTGAGCCATGATATTTTGGGCCATATTTCCTTTGTATATATGTTTTGAGGCTAGAGTGCATGTATGGTTATTAGGATGGAGAGCCTGGATGATGAAAGGCCATCAATCCTATCATTGTAATATGCAATCACACTTGATGATATTAATAAAAATGCATCACTGTTGCAGACCAATAAAAAAAATGAGTACGAGGGGGTAAACTCCACTAGAAGGGAAAGGGGGATAATGGTATAGGAAGAGGGGCTAATACAAGGGGGCTTAGGACAAGGAAATATTATAATAATATTTCCTAAAGTCTAATTATGTGATATTTGATCATATATTTGTAAGTTCCTAAGGAGGAGGAACGTATCACCGAGTGGGGGGCAAGTGGGGACAAGGTAGTTTCCATCATGACAAGTTTCAAGATGGGAACATGCATATATAAAGTAGGGAAATAATGTATTTTCTCATCATTATTCCATTATTCTTCCATCATTATCTCACTATTCCATCACCCACTCTTTCCATATGTACACTATCATTTCCATCCTCATTCGTACTTATACCTGGAAGCATGTGGAGTTGTTTGTAACAAGTGAAACTACTATTTCACACTGAAGAAGAAGGTTTTCAGGCTTATATGTGCATTCTGAAGAAGCAGATTGTCAGGCATGTGAGCATTCTCTCCAGGTGAGAGAACTATTGGGAATTTTTTTTGTGTGTGTCAGTTTGCAGCTACAAATCTATGAGACTTTATGTCTCACCTCTTGTTGAAGACTAAGAAGGGAAGTGGGGCATTCGAGCAAGTTCTAAGCAGAGAAGGGACACACTTCTTGGGGTGGGAAATGATGTGGGTAATGAGAGGTTGTAGGTTGATTTCTAGAGTTGTTACCTTAGCCTAAACATTTTTTTTGTTGATAGGCCTTAGCCTAGCTTAGGATTCTTTTCCCCTAGTGGAGTGTTAGCCCCTGCTCGGGGGTGACCTACTGATAAAATTTTATGAGAAACAAAGTCTATGGTTGGGAGGAAATTATGGGGTCTACACGCAATTGATGATTTATTCATAAGATAAATGTCTCCTATGTGTTGATTTTACATTCTTTGTTATTATTTATGATGTTTCTATTATGGTTTTTCTGTTAGAATTATGTTTGTGAATTATTCTAGTTAGAAATTCATCACTTTTCATATGCAAAGCATTATATTTTAATTAATTCATATTAGAGGTAGAATTTTTATGTGACATGGTCCAACTTTGGGCTAGGGATGCTACAAATCATCCATGGTGCTTGATCCTGATAATTAATGTTTAGGGATAGAGTCTTTTATTCCCATCCCCTATCTATGGTCATGGACCTAAGACCCATCCATGATGCCCAAGACCTCATAATGGAACTCATATTCAACTCAAATGTAAAGGAATACCTAGATATGGCATAGGTCATGGTTTCTTTGTGTTGTGTTTGTAGTTGAGAAGGCTAAATATGGATAAGGCCATTATGACCCCCTTTATCATTTTTATTCCTCGATAGAAATTTTTAATACAAAAAACTTACGCATGGTGCCTATATCCCATTCAAAGGCCAAGACTCCCTGCCAAGCTCCTGCATGTTGGTTCAAGTACTTTTTCAAGGTTCTTGATCTTGAGAATCTTTAATAAGATCATAGGATAGTATTTTTGAATCATTGATCATTATGAAGGCCCTATAAACCATCCAAGATAATTTATGGTGGTCTAAGGATGTGTTCATGGTGCTTGAGCCCTAGAAGCTATATTTAGGTTCTAAGGTTGTTGCTTCCCTCCCTTGACCAATCTCAAGATCCAGAGGATATGGTTTTCCTACCATGGGTATAATCAATTCATTGAGACACATCTATAATGCATGAAAAACCTTAATGACACCCATATCAAAATCCAAGGGAAAATAACCCCTAGTGAGGGCTTCTATCACTTTGTCTAGGGTTTGCTCATGGAACTTCATCTCAAGAAGGATAAATTAGGAATTGAGGCCCTTGTTTACCCCCTATATCATGTGGAATTTTCTAAACCCATTTCAAATGCAAAAAACATGGTCACAACACATGTATCCCACTCGAAATCCTATAAGGGACTCATGTCTTAGCTCAAGGAATATTTTAAGGTTTCTTATCTCAAGAAGATTCAACAATATGTTAGGGAAATGTTCTTACTTCCTTCACCATGTTCAAGGCCCTTTAACCCATGCTTGGTGTGAAAATTATCCTAGTGGCATCCATATCCAAGTATGATGTTAAATATCCTATAGAGAGGGATTTTGTTGTGGTTTATATGTGTTTATGATGGTTATTAATCCCAAGATGTGATGTTTATGGATTAAGGGCCAAGTTTTTTCCTCCCCTTAACATAGTGCTTGAACTTTATAAAGTTAATTTAGGGATTAAGTCCCTTGTTTCCCTCCTTGATAATATTTAGACCTTGAAACCCATTTCCAATGCAAAAAGTGTATTCATGACACTCATATTTCACTTAGATGCTAAATAATCCCAACCATGTCCCCTAGAATGATTCATGGTGTGGGCCCCAAAAAAATATTATTCAAGGCATGCATTATGAATTAATCATGGAACCTATATCCCTATAATAAGTTTGAGATATCATAAAAGGGTATCATGTATTCATTTGAGGATGCATTCAACATTATAGCCATAGAATATTTCTGACTATTAGGTATTGTTCATGGATATTAATCCTAATGTGTGTCATTTATGGAACAAGTCCTTTATTTGGAGGTGATTGTTAACCAACGAAGGTCAAATGTTGAGGTTTGAGGACTCATCCATGGCACTTGAGATAGAGAAGCAAGTTTTAGGGTTATAGGTTCTCATTTACCTCCCTTGACTATTATTGTGGATCCAAAACCCATCCATCATGCCTAAGATATCATACTATCACCCATATTCAAATTTAATGTCAAGGACTCCCTAGAGAGGGATCATTTTATGGTTTCTAGGTGTTGTTAATGATGCTTAAGGTTGATAAGGTTCAATAGGTATTAAGGATGTTGTGCCCCCACTAACCATGTTTATTCCTTGAAAGAAATTTCAAGTGCACACAACCTATTCATGGTGCCTATATCCCTCTTGGAGGTTGAACGCCCCATACAAAGTTCATATCCATTGATTTAAGTATGTGTTCAAGGCTCTTAATATTCAAAAGCTTTAGTAAGATCCTAATACACTATCTTCTAGTATTTTATGATGGTTAAGCCCGTAGAAGACATATGTGATCCCATTTGGTGGTGTAAGGAGGTGTCCATAGTGCCTCATCCTAAGAATATATGTTCATAATTGGAGGTTGTTGTTTCCTTCTGGCTAATGTTAAAGGAATGAGGTTGTTGTTTACCTATGAAGACTTTGGTCAAGAATTTTGAATCGATCTATTGTGCATGAAACATCCTAATCTCACCCATATCCAATTCCTAGGACAAAGATCCTCTAATGAGAGCTTTTTTCATTGATTCTATGTTTTATACATGGTTCTTGAGCTTGAGAAGGTTCTATTGGTGATTAATATCCATTTTTACTTGATTTTGCATATGGAACCCTCCAAATCCATATCCAATGAACAAAATTGAATCATGATAGATGTATCCCACTCGAAGGCCTAAAAATAACCCCTAAAAATTTCTCATGTGTTGGCTCATGGACACATTCAAGGATCTTGATATTATGAATATTCAACAATATGTTGAGAAACTTGGTTTCCTTCCTCATCCATGATCACAGAACTATGATTATCCTTAATGCAAAAAAGAGTTTAATTACATCCATATCCAACTTGAACACCAAAGACCCCCCAGACAAGGTTTGTGTTTTTTTTTTTAGGTGTTTTTCATGGTAGTTAAGCTCAAGAAACAAAATTAGGGAATAAGTCCCATGTTTTTTCCTCCCTTAACCATAATGCTCGAGCTCTAGAAGGTTCATTTAAGGATTAAGCCTTGTGTTTCCCATTAACCATATTTAGGCATTGAATCTGATTTATAATAAACAAAAGCTACTCATGGCACCCATTTCCCACTTGGATTATAAATAATCCCAAATTTGGACCCAAGAATGTCTCATGGCATGGGCTTGGCACACATTCTATTTCAAGGTATATTTTATGGTTTAATCATGGTTCTTGTATCCCTAAAATAGGATAGAGATACCATACAAGGGTCTCATGTGCTCATTCAAGGCTATGTTGAGTACCATAGTCATAGAGGTGTTGTCGGTAGTAGGTTTTCTTCATAATGATTGAAAAAAACAAGAATAATTTAGGGAATAATTCCCATTATCCTCTTCCTCCATCATTGCTTATCCCTCCAGACACATTCCTACATAAATAACCTAGTGATGGTGTCAATAACATCCTTGTAGGTGAGTTTTAACCAAAAAAGGTAATATGTGGAGGTTCAGGGACTTGTACATGCAACATGATATTGAAAAGAAAGGTTTACAGCTAGAGGCTCTTGTTTCCCTCCTCTAATTATGGTCACAAACCCAAGATCCATCCATAATTCCCAAGACCTCATAATGGTGCACATATGCAACTTGAATATAAAGGACTAAATAGAGAGGGTCCACATCATTGTTTCTAGGTGTTGTTCATGGGGATAGATATTAATAAGGTTCAATCATGTGGGATTCACCTTGTTGTCTAATATATTATCACGTTCATTCATAAAGGGGGGTTTTTAATTGTGAAAAATATGGTCAATATATTGTAGGTATTAGGGGGGATGTGAGGTACCAAGGGGTTTCTAGGTATCAAGGGGTATTAAAAGGGGTATCTAGTTAAAATAATGATTTCTTTTATTGGAAATATGTATTGGGAGGGGGGTTCAATAAAAGTATTTTGGGAGTTATTTATCAATATCTAGTGAAATTAGGGGAATTGTTTAATATCCCACGAATGCAAGCACTATGTCACAGGTTCACTGAGTGAATACCTTGTGGGTTCAATAGTGATCCAGGATATTGTCTCCCACCAACCATGTTTATTGCTTGACACACATTTGTATTCCATCAAACCTACTCATGGTGTTTGTATACCACTTAGAGGACAAAGAACCCCTACAAAGTTCTTGTATGTTTTTTCAAGTATGTGTTCAAGGATCTTAAACTTGAAAAGATTCGACAAGATCGTAATAGAATAGTTTTTAGAATTTGATAATGTTCAAGGCCCCACAAACCATCCATGTTTCCATGTGGTGTTATAAGGATGTGTTCATTGTGCTTAAGCCTAAAAAGCTTTGTTTAGGAACTGATGTTGTTGTTTCCCTCCCCTGACCAATGTCAAGGTTTGGAGGAGGTTGTTTACCCTCCAAGACTATAGTCAAGGAATTTATACCAATTTTTGGTGTGTGAAACATCTTAATGGAACCCATATCCAAATCCAGAGGAAATACCCCTTAATAAGGGCTCGTGTTACTGTGTCTAAGGTTTTTTCATGGTGTTGGAGCTTCAGAAGGTTTAATTAGGGTTTAAATTGTTTTTTATGCACTTGAACATTTTTAGGCATCAAATCCCTTATTTAACCCATTAATCATGTTTAGGATTGATTTGAAACTCTCCCTATTGGCACCCATATCTAACTAATGTTACAGTGGTTGAATTTTGACCCAATGAAAAAATAATGTACATGTGTTTTTAATGATCATGTGTTATTACTATGTTCACACTAATAATACACAATGGTTCCTACCTGTATAAAACTAAAAAAAAAACAACCCTATTGTCTCAAAAAACGAAGGTCTATTTAAAAAAAAACCATCATTTTCCAATAAATACTTTTGTTGCAATAATTTTTTTCTTTACTGTGAATGGGAAGAAAAGAAATTACAAGTTATTTGTTTTGGTTTGATCCTTGTTAGGATGTAAATATATGAAATTAACCAAAAAATTATAATATCACAAAGTGACCCCTTGAAAAATTCAATGAACTAAGAGAAAGGAAAAGTTGGGTATGGAAAAAAATAAGCATCCATTAGTCATCACCTCAATTCCTTGCACATTGGATGTCATGATGATCTCTACTTTATTTCCATGGGTGAAGTATACACTAATTTTAGATTTTACATGATCTCTTGAAGGCAATATATATACATATGGCTTGATATTAGATTTTTTTGGATGGTTACGTGGTCCAGTTCACAAATTACCATGTATTACAAATATGGTTGCATTTGTTTCACAAAAAAATGTAGTGTTTTGCATATTTGGAACTATTTAAGACCATGCATAAAATTGAGTGTGATAGAGCTTGTGATTGCAACAAAATGATACTACATAAGGTGAAGATTAAGTTTATGAAAAATTCCCCTATTCGAGATGAAAAATCTATATTCTTATAGTGATTTACAATATGGAAGAGGGAATAAGAAGGGGAGAGAAATCAGTAAATAGAGGACATGTGCAAATATGTTTTAGGTCGTCAATGTCAATTGGTCATATGCATATCATTGTAAAAAAACTTGTGGAGCACATGGATTTCATTCATTTCAAAGCTTATACAACCTTGTATTCAAAAAATGGATGCGAAAATGACTTTCTTTTGTCAACCATGTAGTAGTGGTGAATGGGATGATTTCAAATCAAAAAACTTGGTTGATGCATGGGATTGCATATCACTTGGAATAAACTCATGTGTAATTATCGAATCAACCTATTTAGATTAGGACCAATCATATATTTCACTAGATTGTGATTCTATCTCCAATATTTCACAACAAGGTATGTTATGGTTGGAAATAATCAAAAGTATTGTGGTAATAATATATGATAGATTGTGATTTATCTATATGATCAAACTCCTACACAATTGTATTTAACATGCATTGCATTTTTTTAGGACAAATTACAAGTCTTTTCCTTGAAGGACAATGAATGGGATTCCCAAATTTTAATAGGGATTTCATTTAGAGATACTATCGAACCTTAAATTTTATCCCTAGTGCTACAATTAGAGTCGTAATAACCATGATCATATTTAATGTTATGTTATTCTCTAGGGTTTACACAGATAGAACAAACCCTAGCATCACACAAGAGACGTCTCTTGATGAAGATCCTCATGAATGATTATGTATTTCTTCTTTAACCTTTAACTATATTAATTTATATACAATATTGATTAGCATTAGGTTTGTGTTGGATCATGTTGTCATCGATGCCGATGGTTTTTCCATTGATGCCAATGGTTTGATTGATTGATGTCAAGTGATTGATTGTTTGATTTATGCCAAAGGATTGATTGATTAATGATTGTTATGTATTGTCCTTGATGAGAATGCATAGATGAAGATGGATCAATGAGTTGTCATTGATACATGATGAAGATGGATCGATGTGGTTTCATTGATACATGATGCATAGTTGATGTATATGATGCAGTGGTGGATTGATGCATATATGACTCATTATTGTCTTATCATGATTGATAAGGTGCACAAATGGATGAACTCCAAAGTGGTCCCCTTATGGTGAAATCCCTCACGGGAAAATGCTTTGCGGATTGAGTTATCCTAGAAGAATGGTTGGAGGACCCATGCTTGTATGTGGAATAATGAGATGAAGATCAATGAATTTGTTGGTGAAACTATCCTAGATGGATATTTCTTGTCATTCCATTTCCGGTGGTATGTGGAATGTCACATAACTCCTCACAGTTTGAGAGTTATGTCCCTACGAAGTTGAAGGACCCCCATGAGTTGGCTTGAAGCCCCAAATGGTCAAATAAGTCAAGGTGCCCTAAAAGAAGAAATCATTATTTAAATGATAAAGAAAAGTGACAAAATCAAGAAAGATTATTTAAATGATAAAGTATTGGAGAAATTTCTATTTATGGAAAGTGGTTGACCCTAAAATAAGGAAAATAGGTTAAGTGGCCTATAAATGGGTTAAGTGACCTAGAGGATGAAAGTATAAATAAGATGGCTATGGTCTCTTGCAGATCATCCTTTTTGTGGATCAATGGAGAGCTTCTTGTGAGATTATCTTGTGAGTATTGATGGAGAGCTTCTTGTGACAACATATTTGGTATGGATCTCTTGAGAATGATTGAAGATCTATTCTGAAAAAGAGAGCGTGAGGAGGATCTCATGGATGCATCAAAGTTTCGGCAATGTCGGAGATCTTGATGACAAAATTCTCGGAACTTTAGAAACCCTAGTTTCTGATGCATACGTGGGTTGTCTGTGTATAGGGTGAGTATACATTGAGGTATACACGGGTTGGCTGTGTATAGGGTGAGTATGTATGCGGGATTTATGAGGACAGGGAGCGTATAGTGGATAGAATGGTGAAGAATTGTGTTTGAGCTGGTGGCAAGATCTTGGATGATTAGGCAGGTTCCAGATCTGCATTCTATGGCCTCAGATCTATCACTGAGATAATGGTATGATCACATTATTGTCTTTATGGATACCTTTGTTTGATATGTTTTGAATGTTTAGGGAATTCTTGGTATGACTTCTATGATATGGTTCAGTTTGGATGATTTGGTTGATGGAGTGAGCAGTACTCTTTGGATTCAGTGGTGACATGATTGATATGGTATATTAGATGTTTATACATGTTTGAGACAGCATTCATATTGATCTATTTTGGAGCATGAGAAATCTATTGGAGAGATTGGAGATGTTGTGACTGGTTGGTGGTCAGATTGGACAGTCAGAGATAAAATAGAAGGATATATTGGTTGCAGACAATCTGAGTTGATATTGAAGGATAAACCCTAAACATCTCAGAAGGTATACACAGGTTGTTGTATACACTGGACGTGTACATACACGTGTTGTAGTGATCCAAAGTGCATGCACACATGGGCTGCACTACTGACAAGTCACGTACCTGTTGACATATTGATATCTATTGAGGATTGTTGCCTCATCTTAGTTGGTACAGAGGGTGTAACCTGAGTCTTTCATTATAGAGTTGGTGATATTGTAGAGTTGTACTCTATTCAGTTGTTGTTGTAAACCCCTGATTGGTGTCCATAATAAAAAGAAAATTGTACATACATCTTGTGTCATTTGTGTTCCTTGTGATGATGACTTGTTGATGATATATTTTTGATATATGTTGTTGATATATGTTCACATCTAACTGTTTATAAATGACAGCAATGGGTAATGAATAAATGTTGAATGTTAATTAAGGATTTTTGTGTAAGAGGGGAGTTTTGGGAAAAATATCCCC
>ML787114.1:119734-158241 GCA_009831015.1 Picea engelmannii
AGGTGTGTCCAACAATTGGTATCAGAGCCGGTCTTCACTACAAGCCTTAAAAATCTTGAAGGAGATCCATAGACACACAAATGGATGATGATGTTCCAATCCTTGATGAGGAAAACTATTCTACTTGGAGAATAGAGATGAGATTACATTTGAAGATAATGGGAGCAACGATTTGGAAAGTAGCCATTGGTGGATCAGTTCCATTAAAGAACAAGTCAAAGTTTGCAGCTCAAAGGGAAGGAAAGAAGAATGATGCATTGGCTCTCAAGACCATTCTTAGTGGACTCTCGAGCCCTATCAAAGAGAGCATGGGGCAATGCACTTCCACCAAGGATCTATGGCTAAAGCTAGAGGAGACATATCAAAGCAAGAAGGAGAAGGAAGAAATTGAAGACCACTCCATCAAGATCATCAAAGGTAAAGAATCATAAAAAACTCTTGAATGCATTATTTACAAATGTGATTTTGAAAAACTTTCAAGAGAGACAAAGAATCAAGTGATGATGGCACAAAGGAATATCTTGAGGACATTTCAAATGAAGGCAAAGAATTATGTGTTGATGTTGGCAAAAAGGAAGATAGTGAAGATACTTCAAATGAAGGTAAAGAACCCTCAAAAGCACTTGATTGCAATGATGATGATGATGAATTTTTCTCTACAAGTGAAGAAGAAGATATAGAAATAGTTTGTGTAAAATTTGATGGTAATTATCCCATGAAAAGAATAGAAGAAAATCTATTAAAACTTCAAAAGGAAGCTGAAGAAGGTTTATATAGATATAGAAGTGATCATTTTTATACACACTATAACTATCTTTCGGATAACACTAAGAAGTTTCTTAGGAGGAGTCAAAGGCACATATTGAAGTTAAAAGAAATGATCAAGGAACAAGAAGAGAGCAATAAGACTCAATTAGAAGAAAAGGAAGAAAAAATCACAAGACTAAAGAATGGAAAAGAAAATATGAATATAGATGATGAGATTAGCAAAAGTTTTGAAACCATTGTCTATCTCAAAACCCAAATTGAAGAAGCCAAAATAATAGAAGAACTATTGAAGAATCAAATAAATGAAAAGGAAGAGTCATGTTGTAAATTAGAAGCTGAAATTGTTGATCTTAGAAAGAAGGTAAAAAAATCAAACAAATTCTTGAATAGCTCACGAATCTTGGATGAGATCTTGGAAAGTCAAAGATCATCATGTGATAAATCAGGTCTTGGATACAAAGGAGAAGATACACATGTTGAAGCAAGCACCTCAAAGAAGCATGAGGTAAGTCCATCAAAGAAGGAAGACAATAGTGCAAAGAAACCATCTACACAAGGAAAAGAAAATCTCAAAAGAACAAAGCAAGGGAGACTTCAAGAAGCTATTTTTGGGACACCAAAGCAAAGGTATGAAAGTATTTTTCATGGGCATTGTTATTCATGTAATGGATATGGTCACAAGGATTTTGAATGTAAATCTTATGAAAGGAGATATAATGGAAGATTATTTAACACAACAAGGTGTTGGAGATGTGACCAAGTAGGACACATTGTTGTTCACTGTAACTCCATGAGATGCTACAGTTGTAGTGGATTTGGCCACAAATCCCAGGAGTGTTGGATCACAAGAATAAATTCCATGATGAGGACTTCACATAGCATGGATAGAAGAAGGAATGAAGTAAGAAAGGGAGACATATTTGAAAATATGGATGCTCAGAGCTCAAGTTCTGAGGAGAAGGGTCTTCTACAAAAGTGGGTGAAGAAGACAGAGCAGCCAGAACAGGATGAAAGACTGAAGGGAAGCTCAAGTAAGTCATCTAATAAGGCATACGCGGGTGACAGTGGTGACAATAGCATACATAGGTTGGTTGACCTTGAATAGGTCATGTACATACGCCCTCTATTGTGCAGCAGGCCGCGTATATGTGATAAATCCTTGGGAAAAAGGCAATACACATGAGTTGCAACTTGATGAGATGGTATAAATCTGTGTTGCAGGGTCTAACATTGTTTATTGTATGTTTTGATATTGTTTGTTGCAGGTTTTCATGGTTCTACGTTAGATCATGCAAGGTTATGATATAAAATAAATCTTGGGTGCATGAAACTAACCCATGAGTATGGATTGATGTTGATCAAATGCTCATATATTGGATGATGGGGTACATGGCTAGTACATAATTGAAGTTTCATTGATATATCCTATGATGTACTATTGATAGCATAAGATTGTTGGATCATGTTGGATATCATGGTGCATGCATTTTGCATGTGGTTGGGCTACATATTGAGACATGTAGTTGATGTACATGGTTGTTGAACATAGGTGTTGTGCATGATGAGCAAACATTTTGGCACATGATGTATTTGGTTAATCTTTTGCTTCATGATGTATGGTATGGCACAAGGTTGATATATGCACAGGTCCAAGGATCATTGTATGGTAGCATTTGTTGATATTGCAGAGAATATAGGGGGATACATACCCATAGGGGACTCATTCTTCTTCCCATGACTCTAGGAGGAGATATTTATCATATGCATACCTAGAAACGAGCCCTATATTTGAAGAAAGAGCACAAAGTCAAATTTCCAGGGGGAGTGATGGTAATAGAGTGAGCATGACAAATGTATTATCAGCATTACATCAAATTGATATCCCTTTTTCAAAAGGGGTGAGATTATTCAGCGACAACAAGACAGGGGGAGAAACCCCAAGAGGAGAATGGCCCTTTGCCATTGATGTCAAAGGGGGAGATTTAATCACATTGATGTGATTGATGTTTATTGATGAAGAGAGATAGCTGCATTGACTATTGATGTAGAGCATGCCTTGTCTACATGTTTGACATCAATAATTGGTAATTTTTGTTGAAATCAATGTTGGTATTGCCATCAATGCCAAAGGGGGAGATTATTGGATCATGTTGTCATTGATGCCCATGGTTTTGTCATTGATGCCAATGGTTTGATTGATTGATGTCAAGTGATTGATTTTTTGATTGATGCCAAAGGATTGATTGATTAATGATTGATATGTGTCGTCCTTGATGAGAATGCATAGATAAAGACGGATCAATGAGTTTCCATTGATACATGATGAATATGGATCGATGTGGTTTCATTGATACATGATGCATAGTTGATGTATATGATGCAGTGGTGGATTGATGCATAGATGACTCATTATTGTCTTATCATGATTGATAAGGTGCACAAATGGATGAACTCCAAAGTGGTCCCCTTATGGTGAAATCCCTCATGGGAAGACGCTTTGCGGATTGAGTTATCCTAGAAGAATGGTTGGAGGACCCATGCTTGTATCTAGAATAATGAGATGAATATAAATGAAGTTGTTGGTGAAAACTATCCTAGATGGATAGTGCTTGTCATGCCATTTCCGATGGTATGTGGAATGTCACATAAATCCTCACGGTTTGAGAGTTATGTCCCTACGAAGTTGAAGGACACCTATGAGTTGGATTGAATCCCCAAATGGTCAAAGAAGTCAAAGTGCCTTAAAATAAGAAATCGTTATTTAAATGATAAAGAAAAGTGACAAAATCAAGAAAGATTATTTAAATGATAAAGTATTGGAAAACTTTCTATTTATGGAAAGTGGTTGACCCTAAAATAAGGAAAATAGGTTAAGTGACCTAGAAATGTGTTAAGTGACCTAAAAATGGGTTAAGTGGCCTAGAGGATGAAAGTATAAATAAGATGGATATGGTCTCTTGCAGATCATCTTTTTTGTGGATTAATGGAGAGATTCTTGAGAGATTATCTTGTGGAGTATTGATGGAGAGATTCTTGTGAGAGCATCTTTGGTATGGATATCTTGAGCATGATTGAATATCTATTTTGATAAATAGAGCATGAGGAGGATCTCATGGACACATCAAAGTTTCGTCAATGTCATATATCTTGACGGAAAAATTCTCGGAACTTCAGAAACCCTAGTTTTTTATGCATAGGCAGGATGTCTGTGTATAGGGTGTGTATACATTGAGGTATACGTGGGCTGGTTGTGTATAGGGTGAGTATGTATGCGGGTTGTATGAGGATAGGGAGAGTATAGTGGATAGAATGGTGAAGACTTGTGTTTGAGCTGGTGGCAAGCTCTTGGATGATTAGGTAGGTTCCATATCTGCATCCTATGGCCTCAGATCTATCATTGAGATGCTGGTATGATTACATTATTGTCTTTATGGATACCTTTGTTTGATATGTTGTGAATATTTAGGGAATTCTTGGTATGACTTCTATGATATGGTTTAGTTTGGATGATTTGGTTAATGGAGTGAGAAGTACTCTTTGGATTCATTGGTGACATGATTGCTATGGTATACTAGATGTTTATACATGTTTGAGATAGCATTCATATTGATCTATTATGGAGCATGAACAAGTTATTGGATTGCTTGGAGATGTTGTGATTGGCCGGTGGTCAGATTGGACAGTCAGAGATAGAACAAAATGATATATTGGTTGCAGACGATTTGAGTTGATAATGAAGGATAAACCCTAAACAACTCAAAAGGTATATGCAGGTTGCTATATACACTAGACATGTACATACGTGTGTTGTAGTGAGCCAGAGCATGTGCACATGTGGGCTTCACTACTGACAGGTCGCGTACCTGTTGAGAGATTGATATCTGTTGAGGATTATTGCCTCATCTCAGTTGGTGCTAAGGGTGTAAGATGAGTCTTTCATTATAGAGCTGGTGCTCTTGTAGAGTTGTACTCTATTTAGTTGTTCCTGATAAACCCCGGATTGTTGTCCATAATAAAAAGAAACATGTACATACATCTTGTGTCATTTGTGTTCCTTGTGATGATGACTTGTTGATGATATATTGTTGATATATGCTCACATATAACTGGTTATAAATGATAGCAATGGGTAATGAATAAATATTGAATGTTAATTAAGGAGTTTTGTGTAAGAGGGAAGTTTTGGGGAAAAGAGCCACACTCATTCACCCACCTGCTCTAAGTGTGGTAGGTGTGTGCAACAGTTTGAGTATAGAAAATCTAGTTTTTCATGTATTCTACTAGGGTTTAAACCATGGTGCTACAATAAGAGACATAATAACCACGATCATACTCAACATAGTGTTATTATATCATTTTTACTTGAAAGGCACAAACCTTATCATCACATAAGATTCAAGAGACATTGTGCCAAATCTTTCTAATGTTCTCTCAAATTGACCCCCTCTCCTCCCACTTTAAGGTGATTGATGGCATGATCTTGAAAATATTCAAAATATTACAAATTTTGTTGTTAAATTTTTTATGCATGAATTCTAAGAAAATAAAAAAATATATGATATAACTTTAATAAACATAGTTTTGTTAAGTTAGGATTTCATCATGTTGTCTCATAGAAATTGAGTTTAATTTTGTCATTCTCCTTCCATGTTCTTGATAACCTCATCTAGGGAATAAATATAATTTGTACTAGGATGATAAGTTTAATTATTGTTCCTATATATAATTGGAACTCTATTAAGTTGAAGGATATGTAGATTACTTGATCATTTGAAAATGATAATTCATTAGGTATGAAGGCTCCACATTACAATATTTTGATCCAAGAATTTACACACATAGAACAAACCATAACATCACATTATCAAATACTATCCTCATTTGATCCATTCCGTATTGAATCACATTATAAAAAAATAATATCACATTAGGTCTTAAGACTCCACTTCAATGGAAATTGAAAGACACTGCAAACTTTCAATGCTAGGATTTACATGCATAGAACAAAACCTATCATCACATTATCAAACCCTTATCTCATTTGACTCAGGTGTTATTATCACATTGTCAAATGCTAATCTCATTCAACCAAAATTATGTTATATATTTTATAGACTTATTTAAAACATACTACCCATATACTAATTACTCTAGATGTTGAGTAATGATAATGTATTTGCATTGAAATATCCTTTCACTATTAAGTTATTTCATCATTTAAATATCCATATATATCTCAATAATTGAATTTATTTGTTAGTCCATGGTGGTGTTATATAAACTCTAGCATTTCTTCTCCAATTATAATAAGTACCAAAACCCATGTCCTGATACATATTTAATAAGACCAAAAATCGGGGTCCTTAGGATCATTGATTTCGATCCTCAAAACCTATGGGTTCTCTGGCCCACTATATGGACTCTATAGGTCCATGGCAATAATAAATCCTCATTCCCTATTGTAGGATCCTTAATTATACTACACACCCATGGTGGATTATTAGTGCTAGTCTAATTACCATAAGATCAGCTATAGTTCGAGGGCTTAACTCCTAGACTCTCAGGACCAACACTTATCCCATGTGACCAAAGGTCAGAATCGTCGACTAACCATAATCCCTTAGCACTCATGAAGAGTTGGTTCTTAACCATTCCCCTTCAAGGTACCAAGTGATAAGAACCATAGGTTCGTCTACAGGTGTACACGTTCAATTTCGATCATTGATACTAAAGTTAATCAATGATAAAAAACAATGAACCAAATTTCAGTGGGAAATATAATGTCCACCATCGATATGGATCTCAGATCATATATGGGCCATTGATTATTCTTGAAGACTCGTCATGGGACACCATGAAAACTGACTCCATCCATATCATATTTACTGCTACCATACATATTCAAATGTAATAGACAGTAGTTCATATATGAAATGAAATACACGATAACATTCCAATCATCACAAGTATGCATAACATAAAATTAAGCACATAAATGATACTTATATTTCAACTGGAATAACACCACCAACTGCGTACATACCTTCCACGAACCTCCCAGCCAGGAACCACGCTGCTCATCATGCTTAGTAGTGGGTCACCCTCAAGATGGGACTAAGCTCCAGTACCCAAGGCAAGGGATTCCTAAACTAGGCTAACGTTACAGGAAAACACACAGTTTATGAGGAAGGATTCTCTCCCAGGAGCCACTTATTCCCACTAATCACAGACTCTCATTCCCCACATACATGTCCCACCCCAGGAGTATACACCTTCACTGTGACACAGTCCATCGGTTTCTTCACCTCCCTTGCCTTGGGCTTCAGCAACAGGCCAGAACGAAATTCTTATAGATTTGTAGCAGCTACGGGACCCCTTCCAGGAGAAATCACTTCCAAAACACTCTCTCTCACCTGAAGAGAGTTTCTCGGAAGCCTAACAACCTACCTATTAAACCACAACCACCTCTCTCACCTAGAGAGAGTGTTGCACACAGGCTTGACAACCTGCTTCTTCAACTCCGTTCCAGCACAAGGAGAACAAAAACAAGGCTCGGCAAGGAACAAACCACAACGACAAGCCACACTCAGCCAAGGGACTGCATGGCCACAACAGCCCACAGTTATAACAAACATGACACAAAAAAATACGCGATGCTTGGGCTTCACAGAAGAAGCATGTCAACTTCACGGCTCTAATTTTCAGAGGTGTGTGGCATATGCAGAGGTCCAACACAGAGACAAAATGGTTTCTTGGGAAGGATTATAGCGAACTCAGTCCGAGTATGGAAGAATGAGAGCGCCAACCCCAGCACAGTTTGGATCATGGGTTAATGATTCCAGAGGTCCGTGAGAGTATCCAGAGATCAGTTGCCCCGCAAAATAGGATATATAGTCGATCGAAGAATGGAGGAAGAACCCCCAACTCGGTTGACTTTTGCAACTTTATATTCATGCGTCTAGGTCGAAAGATGTCTTCATGGAGCTGCATGCACTCCATTTTTCATGTTCCTTTCCTAGGAACTTGGGTCAACACTTGGTCAATTGACCATCTTAGCCTTTTAGGAAATAATAATAAATTAGTATCCCCTTTAGAGGTAAGCCCCCTAGCTTATCTCCTGGGCCCAACACTTAGGCTCCTCCCTTACCCAACCTTGTGGAAACTTAGTCCCCCATCACTCTTTCTTCTTGTTCGGTCTACATGCAACGATGTTTATATTTTAATAATGATTTTGCATAATTACATATACAAAACAGGCTCCTGGCCTTAGCATCCTAGGATCTCCGACCTAATTATCACATAATCCTCCTTGATCATTATAACACTCGGTTCACCAGCCTACAAAACATGTTTACAATTCATAAATGCAACATGGTATCATCCTTGGGGATATTACAATCCCCTCCCCTTATTTTTTCATTGTCCTCAGTGCAACTCTTTACACAACATCGACAAGATTTCCAAAATCTTCAAAACGACGTGGGTATTCTTCCCTCATAGCATCCTCATGCTCCCATGTCACGTCCATAGGACCGTATCCAGTCAACTGGACCTTTACGAGCCCTATGGCTCGATTCCAGAGTTGTTTTCTTTTCCAGTCCAATATGCGCACCAAATGCACTTGCAAGATGCCTTCTTTCTCCACCTGAATCACATTCCAATCGATTACATAATTAGCATCAGGTATATATTTCTTAAGCAATGAAATATGAAACACATTATGTACAGTCATGGATGTAGGTAATGCAATCATATATGCAATGTATATATATGTATATATAGGCAATTCTAATAACATTATAACATGTATACTAGATACACAACATACAATAAATAGAGAATTGTACTTATATTTTGATTGAGAAGACCTTCCACCCCTGAGAAGGGCTATGAATCCATCGGGGCAATGGCTTCCCAATATAGCCATGGTCCACAATCCATATCCACATGGTCTAGGCCAAGGTACCAAACTTCAGTAGGACTCCAACCAACCAAACCTCAACAACACTCCAACCAACGGTCTCTCTTCCCCACATGCCTGTCCCACCCCAAGAGTGTGCACCTTCACTGTCACACAGTCCATCGACTGTTACACCTCCCTTTCCTTGGGCTTCAGCAACAGGCTGGACCAAAATTCTTAGAGCACCGTGGCTTGAGGATTTCCAACTGCCCTCAGAGGTCTCCAATCGGCATCTTCCCTGAACTACTCTTTGTAGTCAACATTCCACTTTAATCAACATCATCTCATCTGCATCACCCACATGTAGTTATCATGAGAAAACATAAAAGAATTCATTTAGGAACTTCAATTAGTTCAAAAGAGAATTCAACTTTTTTCCCCAAAACATGAAATTCTATTTCATAATTCATCTTGGTTGTTTCCATATTAAGATTGCAACCTCTCTTGTGGTTTTCCACAAGCACCAAACTGCATACCATTTTCCTACAAGGCTTCATCTTGCATACTGCCAACAATTGTCAGTATTTCTTGTACATCATAATTCAATTGAAATATGTACAGAACCATGTGCAGTGAACTTAGAATTGTCTTCATCTAACAATTCAATCATAATTACCAACCAATTTAATAAAATAGAATGACTCGTCATTCTATGCATATGCATGTTCACAGTAATATTTGTAAGTTCATTACTTCTTTTTATGAACAAGAAAATTTCCTGTAGTCAATTCTCATGTGACTACTTGACTTGCAACTTTTCTATTGCAATGTCTAACACCTCCTTGAAATGTCCTGAACTTCATGAGTTAACAACATTTCATTTGCTAGTAACAATTATTTTCATGCAATAATATTTATGCATGTACTTACAAAAAACTCATTCAGCCATTGCATTTAGTATACAATTATGTCACTTATTATGCATGAATGCAATTCTCAATGCATAATTAATCAGTGCACCTTGCATTGGATTACATAATTCTCTTTATCTCAGTCATGTATCTCACCATACATAAGTTGGAATTCTGGTCAATGTGTTGACACATTCTCCTCACACTTCCTACTGTCTTTCCAATTAATTGGATGCCTTCCTTTTTGATCCGAACACTACACCAAGAATATAATTATGTGGTGTTCATTAGTGTTAGCAAAAAGGTTGTAGTCCAAGTTTTATTTAAAGGTAGGAAGATTTTAGTACATGTGTGGCTCATAACCTTTCCATATCCAACCAGATCATGGTCTCATACATGACTATCTTACTGGAATTCATTCCTATAACCAGTTCTTATCGTTAATTCTTTGGTTATTACCCCATAACCAAATTAACATGACATTCTCATATGTCAATATGTGCATTCAGAAGCTAAAAGATTTGAATTAATACATGCCTCCAACCTTTACCACATCCAGTGGTATGCACTCAATAATACAATCATGTGATTTTATAAAATAACTTTGGCTTAGGAAATTCTTACCTAAATTTCCTTTCAACAATTATGCAAAAAGAGTAACAAAAACTCATGCCTGCATGATTGCCATTAATAAATTTTATATTACCTGAAAGTCTGATAGTAGTAGAAGATTTCATGTTTATTTTATCAAACTTATAACTAGCACTTCAGCTCTCTGTTGCTTCCCTCCTTATGCAACATCATCACCAACAACACTTGCAAACACACAAACATTCTTTCCTCTGCCTGACTCAACAAGTCATAACATACTTGCTACCACAAAAATTGCAGCAACCTCTTTCCCATGTGCAACTTTTCCTTGTTGATCCTAGAAGTCTCAATTCTTCCCGGATTCCTGAATCTTCTTGTGCTCTCATTGTAGTCATTGTACATGACTATTTCTTCCCTGGGCAATTTCGACGCAGTGCCCCTACCACAGCGGGGTCTGCTGACCTCCTGGTCAAAGGATCTTTCAATATTCTAAGTTGAATTGACTCTTACGTCTCATGATTGAACACAACACAATTATACAGAGGTCCCTTTTTCTCCTTTAGGCACAGGTCCTGCCAGAACTGTGGGCTTATTCCTATGTGCTTCCAAAACTCCAAGTTTTAGGCGCTAGCCCCTTTTTCATTAGCCCTTTCCTTCATATGAATCTGGGCTATGACCTGATGGAAAACTGTGGTTGCGGGTGTGGGAAAGAGTGGTTTTAGGTCAACCTTCTTTTTTCCCCACAATTCACCTCCAACTACCACACATTACTTTTTTTAAATTGTGGTATAAATTACAGACCAGTCTCAGATTTTTAACATCCAAGAAAGTTCTATCCCCGCAATTCAGCTCATCCATCAATATCCAATCCTTTGGAGATGATCCGCGATCAACATCTTCTATCTATCCTCCCTTTTCTACCTTCTTTCCTCCTTCCACAGGCGATCCTAGATCTACACAATCTGTCGACATGTAGCTCCCTTCCAAATCAATAGTTATGGTTGATTTCAGCTCTCCAGTCCTCAGGAGTTTCAACTATCAACTATCTTCTTTTCCCTGTATGACAATATTCTGGAGTGGAATATCTAATGACACATGTCCTCAACAATCAAACGGTTATGATGAAATCCGGCTCTCCGGCCTTCGGGATTTCTCATGTCTCCACCCACACAAATCTACAGAGTGAATTTCCCCAGAGTGATAGATCTTCTACCATGCATCTTCTCCAAATCAACGACCCTGATTTACTTCAGCTCTTTCCGACCAAGGCTAGATCAATGGTCCTTTGACCTCCTCCTCAATCAATGATCGATATCTCTTTCGAGACTTCGACGCTTTCATCCTCTGCTTTCCTCTGGAGTGCTCCGTACCCAGAGTTCCAGATTTGGCGCCATGTGTCCACTTTCAGATCAATGACCAAGATTTGCTTCAATTTTTTCTCCTCCTCCTTGTCCACAAAATTATGAAGTTTTGGATCTTATGCCACCTGTCCTCCTTGGTGATGGATGGTCCCAAATCACTTCGAGACTTCGGGACTTTGACAAGTCCACTACTCTTGCACACACAAGGGTTAAGTACCATGCGCTTACCTCCAGATCCAACGGTTACTGGTCCTTTGTGATCAGACCTAATGGATGGGATCTATTCCTCTCCTCTGCACTTCCTTTGTTCTTTTGGACGCTGATTTAATGGTCCAGACTCCTCCCCACAACCGATATGATGGTTGATGTCGCTCCTCCTCCTGATATTTTGACTTCTTCCACCTTAGAATATTTTTTCAATGTTCAAAGGCTTCGGCCTTTGACCTTTCTCCTGTGAGTCCTCCTCATGGAGCTCATCTTCACTCTCATAAGAGTTATCTCTTCTAAGCTTTAGGACTTAGAATGAGTCTATCTCCCATGCACTCCTTGCGTTATCTCTTCTGAGATTTTTGAATTACTCAGTCTCCTAAGGGTCTTGTCCCTTCGGTTTCCTTTCAAAGGAAAAATGTGTGCCCTCTTGGCAACCTTTTGCTCAAAGCACACCTTGTTGAGCATTTTCTACAGAGTGTTCAACAGATCTGTGAGTATCTTCCTATTATACTCTTCTCCCTAAACTTGACAGAGAGTTCTCTCTATGCACACTTGCACTTTCTTGATGCACTCCCGACAAAGCCCTACAGAGTTCTTAGTGACTCTATCTCTATTTGAACTCAACACAGAGTTATTCATGTGCACTCCTTACACTTCTATTGATGAATGTTCAACGTTATCTCTCATGATATTCTCTGAGGTTAACTTACCTTTGTCAATGCACTCCTTGCAGACAATGTGCACTTCTTGCACTCGAAAACTCAAAGAAGAGAAACAATTGAATAGTATTCAATACTTCACCATTTTATGCATTCAGACCAATCTGATTTAAGAAAACATTCAGATTTCATTTTCTTTCCAATCTCTTCTCTACTATGTAATAATTTTTTGGAACTAGCCCCTTTCTCTCAGTCCCCAACCCATGCGATCATGGGCCATGAGCAAGTGCTAGATCACTAGGTGCTTACTCAGGCCTTCGAGCCTTCGGCTTTATAAAATTCCAAAGCACCACACAACAATCTCTCAGAGTTCCAGATTATCGAACTTGTGACGTAGGGCGGATCAACCATCCACGTCTACTCAGCATCCGATGAATGACACTTACTATTGAACCTCAGGTGTTTGAGTTTCAGATCTTTGGGTCTTCGAGACTTCGGAGCTTCTAAGGATGTCCCATCGACACATCCAAATTGTTAATCTCCAAACATTTCCAATCATCCTTGGTGATGTCATTACGTCACATCAGTTAATGTTTTCCAATTGTGGGGGCATGCAATGGTGGTTTGGAGTAACCCTCCTTTCATCCCACAATTCTTCTGACACTGACATGTAACCCCTCAATAAAACTGCGATTTAGATTGTGGGACTGCCTTGGAGAATTAACACCCATGCAACTTGGGTCCTCGCAATGCCTCCTGGACATTGATCTTGATGTATCGTGATCAACACCACTGTGGGTCCTCTGACCTTTAACTTTGTTAAGTAACCTTGGGTCCCACTAACCATGATCATACGGAGTGCCACGTGGCAAAATACTAGAGACTGACTTGTGGCCCAATCATATGGGTGTCACACATCATGTTCCATATTGCATTTCAACCTTCCACGGGTTTGAAACCCACTTATACATGGCACACAACCCATGTGTCCACGTCAATCTAAGTGACATCATCTTGACTCACTACTTCGACTCTTCGGGATCTTTCACCCTTCACTGTTGTGTTTGACCTTTTTAACAGTGGCTTGATCCAATGGTCGATCTCTTCTCTCCAGATCTACGGTGTAGATCCACTTTGAGGCTTTAGAAGTTTGTGCATCAACACGTATCTCTTCTCCTGATCGCTGAACTCCAAAATTACAATCTGTTGTGAGATCTAATGATCATACTTCTCTCTAGATCTACGGTGTAGATCTCTCCTAGGACTTCGAAGCTTCAGGCTTCGACCCTTCTCTTGTTTCTAACATCAGACTTCACTGAAGTCGCAAATTTCGAAGGGATTCCAGGTTAACTCCTCTGCACCTTCCCCATATCTGACGGTCGTAAGGGATTTCCCTTCCTTCCAAATAGATCCTACGATGCAGAACAAACTCTATTACTCTACGGATTTCCAAAGGAATTCATGGATAATTGCCTCGCAACATTACCATATCTGACGGTCATGAAGGATTCTCCTTCTCCTGAACAGATCCTAAGGTCCAGATTACTCTGAGGCCCAATACCACTTATGTTGTGGTTTTATGACACCGCTACTCCTCCTAAGCTTCGTAACATGGCCAAGGTAACTTCTTGGAACTCGGGAAGGTTCTAGGGTTCGCAATTGTTCCTCCTGACATAATTTTCTCTTGAAACCTTGGGTCCAATGACCACTTATCCAACACATTGAGGATCAATGTTTGAAACCTTGGCTCTGAACTTGAATTTTGTCCATTTCGACAACAATTATTTTCCGAAACTTTTTCTTCAGCTATCACTAACATAGCCCATCCAAGATCAGTGTTGAAACCATGGCTCTAATACCAATTTGTAACATCCCCATCCATCAACCGACCTGGGCAATGCCACTACTCAGCTCTGACTTAGCTGCGATACCAAACTATAGCATCCTTGACCATTCAACAGGATGAGTAACACTACCACACGAAACATTCATATATATATATATANAGCATACATTTTAATTGAAATAAAACACATAACACAGAGTTACTTCTACCATACAGATTCAAATGTAATAGACAATAATTCATATACGCAATGGAATACATGATTATAACATTCCAAGCATCACAGGTATGCATGACATAGAATTAAGCATGTAAATGATACTTATATTTCAACTGGAAGAACACCACCAACTGTATCCAGACCTTTCATGAACCTCCCAGCCATAAACCATGCTTCTCATCATGCTCAATAGTGGGTCACCCCCGAGTTGGGACTAAGCTCCACCCAGCGCAAGGGATTCCTAGACTAGGCTGAGGTTACAGGAAAACACACAGTTTATGAGGAAGGGTTCTCTCCTAGGAGCCACTTATTCCCACTGCCCACAAACTCTCATTCCCCACATGCCTATCCCAACCCAAGAGTATACACCTTCATTGTCATAAAGTCCATCAGATGCTTCACCTCCCTTGCCTTGGGATTCAGCAACATGTCGAATCAGAATTCTCAGAGCTTTGTAGAAGCTACAGGACCCTCTCTAGGAGAACTCACTTCCACTACACACTCTTTCACATGGAGAGAGTTTCTCACAAGCCTAACAACCCGCCTCTTCAACCACAACCACCTCTCTCACCTAGAGAGAGTGTTGCACACAGGCAAGACAACCTTCTTCTTCAGCTTCATTCCAGCACAAGGAGAACAACAACAAGGCTCAACAAGGAACAAACGACAATGGAAAGCCACACTCAACCAAGGGACTGCATGGCCACAACAACCCACAGTTATAACACACATGAAACAGACAAATACAGGATGCTCTGGCTTCATAGAAGATGCGGGTCGGCTTCACGGGTCTGATTTTCAGAGGTGCATTTCTTATGCAGAGGTCCAACGTAGAGACAAAACGATTTCTTGAGAAGGATTCCAGTGAACTCAGGGTGAGTATACAAGAATGGGTGCACCAACCCCGGTGCGGTTTGGCTCATGGGTTACCAATTCCAGAGGTGTGTGAGGTTATGCAAAGATCAGTTGCCCCGCAAAACAAGATAGTCAGTGGATCGAAGAATGGAGGATGAACCCCCAACTAGACTAACTTCTGCAGCTTTAACTACATGCGTCCAGGTCAACACATGTCTTCTTGGAGCTACATGCACTCCATTTTCAATACATTCCTTTCCCAGGAACTTGGGACAACACTTGGTCAATTTATCACCTTATCCTTTTCGGAAATAATAATAAATTACTATCCCCTTTAGAGGTAAGCCCCCTAGCTTAGCCCCTAGACCCAACACTTAGCCTCCTCCCTTACCCAACCTTGTGGAAACTTATTCCCCCATCACGCTTTCTTCATGGTAGGTCTACACACAACAATGTTTCTATTTTAGTAATGATTTTTCATAATTACATATACAAAATAGGCTCCTGGACTTAGCATCCTAGGCTCTCCGGGCTAATCATCACATAAGCCTCCTAACTTATTATAACACTCGGCTCACCAGCCTACAAAACATGCTTACAATTCATAAATACAATAGGGGCTCATCCTTGGGGATATTACACCTCTAGTCCTCATTCTCCATGTCGTTCAAACTTACAAAACATCTCCCACCTACAACTATTATTCTCATGCATACAGTTATCCCTTCATTATATTTCACCATGCACATGTCTAAACTCAAATACACACAATAATTTATTTATATTTATCCCAAATATATTACAAAGGACTCGTTGGGCCTTGCCTGATATTTACATCTTGTCTTCCTCTCTTGCCTCACAATTCCCGCAATATTACAATTTAAATGACACAATACAATATGGATGGGATCACTGAAAGGATCTGATAAAATCCCTAATTTCACTCACATTCATTGGAATATCACTAAAAAATAATTAACAAACTCGAAAGAATACAAGGAAATCTCATCCTCTTGGCCATGGTGTCTCTTCTAGAAGTGTAATACCCCAGGTCGAGCCCCTGTGAAATGTACTGATGTTTGTAGGTTGGTGAGCCGAGTGTTGATAAGCTGGTAAGCTTATGTGTTATAGGCTAAAGATACTGGAAGATAAGGCCAATAAGCCTAAATTTTGTATATGTAATTATGCAAATCATTAATAAAATTTATACATCGTTGTGTGTAGACTGACCATGAAGAAAGAGTGATGGGGGACAAAGCTCCACCAGGTAAGTAAAGGAATGGGAATGGGAGGCTAGGAAAGAGGGGGTAATCTAGGGGGCTTAACCCAAGGGAATATTATAATATATTCCTAAAAAATGAAAATATTAAAGTGGGGGAAAAATAAACCCAGTTATCCTAAGTTCCTGGGAAAGGGAACGAATGCTAAATGGAGTGCATGCAGCTCCAGGAAGACAGGTGTTGACTTGGGTGCATACAGTTAAAGTTAGAGAGTCAGCTCATTGGAGGGGGTTCCCTTCCCATTCTCCCATCCTTCGCCTAACTCGTTTGGCCTCCATCGTCAACCGTTGCATCTTTCACGCACCTCTGAAACTAGTAACTGGGGAAGTTGACCTGTGTTTTCCTGTGAAATCCAACATATCTGCAATTTCCAAAACCGATTCGTACCTTACCGAATTGTGGTTGTTTCCATTCCCTGATTTGTATTGTACCTTTGTTGTTGTCCTCACCTTGCTAGAACTGAGTTGAAGTTGGTGGAACAAGCGGGTTGTCAGGCCCGTGGTTGAAGAGGCAGGTTGTCAGGCCTATGAGAAACTCTCTCCATGTGAGAGAGTTTGTTGGGAAGTGATTTTACCCTAGAGAGAGTCCAACACCAACTACGAAGCTCTGAGAATTCTTGATCCGGCCTATTGTCGATACCCTGAAAGGAGAACTGGAGCAACCGATGGACTGTGGAATAGTGAAGGTGCATATTCCCGGGGTGGAACAGGCATGTGGGGAATGAGAGTCTGTGAGTAGTGGGTGTAAGAAGGATCTTGGAGAGAATCCTTCAAGTTGCACTATGCAATTTCCTGTAACCTCGGCCTAGTCTAGGATTCCCTTCATGGATTATTTTAGGCGCTAAATTTTTCTCATGGGCTAATTTTCCATGGTTTTCCAAAAATGAGATTCGCTATTTTAGAAATGATTCGCCCAAATTCTATAGGATAAAATTATTTTACCTTAAAAATTGCCAAAATTTTATAAAAACTATATAAAATCCTTAGAAATATGAATATTTTTACAAAAATATTGCCAAACATTTATAGTTGGCATATGAAGGATTAGTAAGATTCACCAAGGTTTCTACATTTTAAAATAAATTTCCATCCTTAAAATCATACCTAATTCCCTTGCCCTGGGTGGATCTTAGTCCTAGCTCAGGGGTGACCTACTATTGAGAATGATGAGCATCGTCGTCTAAGGCTGGGGGGTTCATGGAAGGCCTGCACGCAGTTGGTGGTTTTTCTTCAGTTAAAATATAAGTATCATTTCTATGATTAACTATGTATGTTGTGCATGTCTATGATTCTTGCAATGTTATCATGTGTTCCATTGCATGTATGAATTTTTGTCAATTCCACAGGAGTCTGTATGGTAGCACTAATTTTGTGTTATTTGTTTTAAATTCATTAGAAATTCATGTTATATATATATATATATGTATGTATGTATGTTGCTCTGTGGCATTGCTCGTCCTGTTCGTGGCTTAGGACGTTACAAATTTGTATCAGAGCGAAGAGAGACATCATGTAGTGACGTTTCACGGCCTGTTGGTGGTTGGAGACATTAGAAATTGGTATCAGAGAAAAGGTTTCAACACTGATCCTGGATGGGCCATGTTAATGGGAGCTAAATTAAAATTTTCGGGAAAGAATTGTTGTCGAATTGGACAAAATTTAATTTTAGAGCCCAGTTTTTGACATTGAGCCTGAATTCGACCGTATACGTGGTTATGGAATCAAAATCTCAGAGCAAATTGTTGTGGAGAAGGACAAAAATTTGAATTTCAAAACATTCCAGAGTCCCAAGAGAACAATTGGACTGTATCCAGAAACACAAGAGGTGTAGCAAGAGAAGGGTCGAAGCCCAAAACTCCGAAGTCCTTGAGGAGATCTACACCATATATTTGGGGAGAAACCTTACCATTATATCAAGCAAAGAGAAGAAGGAAAGACGCGTGGTGATATTAGAGCCATGATATCGACATGCAAGTGGTTGTGAGCTATAGATATCACGACAGATTGTAACTTCAGAGTTTGGCGGTTGGGAGAAGTGGGGTGTGTTGGTGCACAAACCGTCAAAGCCCAAAGTCCCAAAGCAAAAGAGAAGAAGTGGAGTGGTAGGATGAAGTCTCCAATGGTGATGTGGACCTTCCTAGACATGCCACATGAAACTACCTTAGTTGGTGACATATTTACTATGTGGACCCGTAAGGTAAGGAAGTTTGAGAGCCTGACGTTCGTAAGAATTGGAGTTTGCGAGTGTAGAATCTTCCGAAGTCCTGGAGTTCCGAAGCCCCGAAGAGCCGAAGTAGTGAGTCATGATGATGTCACATGGAGGTGGCATGGACCTCTCCTATACCACCACATGCCCCCACCTAGAATGTGGACAACTGTACTATGTGGGCCCTGAGGTTGCATAACATAGTTAAAGGTCAACGGGCCCACACTGGCGTTGATCACGATACATCGAGATCGACAGCCAGGAGGCATTGCAGGGACCCAAATTGCATGGGAGTTAATTTCCCAAGGTGATCCTGCAATTCAAACCATGGTTTTATTAGGGGGTTATGTATCATCGTCAAAGGAACTGTGGGACGAAAGGTGGGTTACACCAAACCATGGATGCATGCCCTCGCAATTTGAAAGGCATTAAGTGATGTGACTATTCAGTATCTTAGTGAAAGTATGGAAACTACGGGTCCTAGCAGATGCATGGCGCCAGTTGGGAAGTCTAGAGACTTGACACTCTAAAAGAATAGTTCATAAGGAACAAAAGGAACAACCTTCCGAAGTTTCGTAACGTCGAAGTGAAGTTTCATAATAACATCACCAAAGGTGAAATGGAAGCATTCGGAGATTATCAATTCGGGATGTTGGGGGTGTGCGTATGTGAAATCGTCCGAAGTTCTGTAGCTCTAGAGCTCCAAAGTCCTGGAGCTTAGATACCTAAAGTTCCATAGTGGGTGTCGGTTGTTGGATGTTGGGTGTTTGTGGACTATTCATCCACCTACTTCGTGAGTTCGTCAATCCGGAACTCCAATAGATTTGTTGTAATGTTCTTTGAAAACCTCTAAAGTTGTAGCTCGAAGTTTCAAGGCTCTGGATAATTGACCAAATCATAAGCATTGGGTCACAACCCTAGTCACATGAGAACCGAGGGCTGAAGAGAAAGGGGCTAGCACCCGAAAATTATTGCAGAACAGAGAAGAGCTCAAAAAGAAAATATTTGCGGGGATTCTTGATTGATCGAGAACCGCAGAAAATGGAATATGAAAGTTTTCTTTGAATAAGACTGGTTTGTGAATATTGTGGAATTTGTTAAGGATCGATGGCCTGACAAATTTCAGTTGACTACACATTGTGTTTGCAGAGTTAACAATTGTCATAACCGAACTGAATTGCCTCAAATACAGAGAAATGGAGGAGGCATGGAATGCTTTTAGTTCAGAGAATGAAGCTAAAGGAATGGATGTCCATTTCGGTGTTGAAGGATCAAAATCCAATGGGCATGGTGAAGAGATAGATAGGGAAGGAAACATGATGAAAATCATTGAAAGATTGCATAAATATGTCGAGACTCACCGAGAAGATAACATAAAGCTCATGAAATCCAGGGAACAATAGGGAGAATTCAACATAAAGTTGATACAGATCCTGGAAAGGATAGAAAATAAATTGGATAAGGAGAGTGACTCAAGTAAATCAGGAAGTCATAGGTCCCCTGATGAGAAGAGAAAATCAAGGAGTGTTGTTAGACACCATCATCACTCCTAGGGGCACTCCAAGAGGAGGGAATACAGTAGTTCAAGCCCATCTCCTACCAGAAAGCATAGGAGATCTTGAGTGGATGAACTGAAAGGTGAAATGAACAAGATTAAACCTCCTACGTTTGATGGAGAGCACCAGAAGGAGGAAGATGTGGAGACATGGCTTCTTGGCATGAGGAAATATTTCCAACTACAGAATTACTCCTCTCATGCAGAAGGAATAATTGCAATGTATCAACTGAAAGGAAAGGCATCCGTGTGGTCGGATCAACCTGTGAAGGTGCAGCACATTAAAGAGAAAAATGTTACTTGGAAGGAATTCAAGAAACACTTTGAAAATAATTACTTAACTAAGAGATGCTATGACAGAAAGATGAAAGAGTTCTTTGAACTCAAGCTGGGTAGCATGACCATTGATGAATATTAATGAAGGTTTTTGGAATTGCTGAAGTATGTCCCTTTCATAAAATATGAGACTCTAAAATTCAAAGGTATCTGAGTGGACTGCCATCTTCTATTGGTGACAAGATCTAGTATGATGATCCTAAAACTATGGAAGAAACTATAAGGAGAGAAAAATTCTTATATGAGAAGAAAAGAGGAAATCCCACTTTCCAAAAGGCGTGGGAGGACAAGAAGAAGTTGAAGAAAGAGCATAAGAAGAAGGAAAAAAACACCCCCTTTTTCAGAAATAGTCCTCAAGGAAAGCCATCTTTTAGAGAGAAGAGAATGGTTGAGGTAGGGGGACAAAGGCCAAGGAAGACTCCCATTCAATGTTGGGGTTGTTAGGGAGACCACAAGTATAGATATTGTTCCCACAAAAATAGAAAAATGAGAGTTGTTTGTAATGTTCAACAAGCGGAAACAATGGAGGACATGGGTAGTAGAATACCAAGGATCTATGCAGCCCTAGATAACAAAAAAGTTGAGTTTAAATCACACATGATTGAAATTGAAGGTATGATAAATAACTATGCCTTTACTATTTTAATTGATTCAGGGGCTAGTCATAGTTATATAGATCCCAAGATGGTGGAAAGTTTGCATTTGCCAAGAAAAATGCATGGAAAATCTTGGTTAGTGCAGCTGGATATAGGAGCCATTTTTTTTTTTACTGAAATGGTTAAGTCATTTCTCATGGACATGAATGGACTGTGCATAAGGGAATATCTGAACATCTTACCTTTAGGTTCCTATGACTGTCTAATTGGTATGGACTGGTTGGACCAACACCATGCCATTTTAGACTGCCATAACAAGGCATTCACTTGCTTGGATGAGGAAGGAAATTGGAGAGCAGTCCAGGGAATTCCCAAAGCAGTTGCTATCAGAGAAATCTCAGCAATGAAGCTAAAGAAGTGCTACAGGAAGGGTTGTCAAATATTTGCAGCCCATATGGAGGAAGCATCAAAGGATAAAGTAACCAATATTGAGGATCATGCAATCTTGGAAGATTTTGAATATGTGTTCAAGGAGGTACTAGGATTACCTCCAAAAAGAGATATTGATTTCTTCATAAATTTGATTCCTGGAGAAACTCCAGTGTCAAAAACCCCTTACAGAATGAGTGCACCAGAGCTGAAGGAGTTGCAAATGTAGCTTGAAGAAATTCTAAAGAAGGGGTATATACGCCCAAGTGTGTCACCTTGGTGTGCCCCAGTATTATTCGTGAAGAAGAACGATGGGACATTGAGATTGTGCATCGATTTCAGACAGTTGAATAAAGTTACTATAAAGAACAAGTACCCTTTGCCAAGGATCGATGATTTCTTTGATCAATTGAAGGATGCCAAGATATTTTCAAAAATAGATCGTAGGTTAGGGCACCATCAAGTAAGGATAAAGGATGAAGACATCAGCAAGACCGCCTTCAGAACAAGGTATGGTCATTATGAATTCACAGTGGTGCTATTTGGGTTATCAAATGCACCCATTTTTTTCATGTGCCTCATGAATGGTGTATTTAGAAAATATCTAGACAAGTTTGTCATAGTCTTTTTGGATGACATCCTGGTGTATTCCAAGTCAGACGAAGAACATGAACATCATATGAGGATGGTGTTGCAGGTGCTAAGAGAGCACCAACTGTATGCCAAATTAAGCAAGTGCTCATTTTATCAAACCAAAATTTACTACTTGGGGCATATCATTTCAAAAGATGGGATAGTCGTGGATCCTGAGAAGATAGAAGCCATTAGAGAATGGTCAATGTCAAAGAATGTGATAGAAGTCAGATCCTTCATGGGTCTAGCTAGCTATTACAGAAGGTTCATTGTAGGGTTCTCAAAAATAGCTCACCCCATCACTTCCTTGCAAAGGAAGGGAAATAAATTTCAATGGACAGAATAATGTGAGAGAAGCTTCCTGCAATTGAAGCGGTTGTTAACCAGTGACCCAATCCTAAGGATTGCAGATCGGAATGATGACTTTGTAGTGTGTATAGATGCATGCAAATAAGTACTGGGATGAGTCCTCAGACAGAATGGGTTTGTGGTATGTTATGAATCCATAAAGCTGAAGGATCATGAAAAGAACTATGCAACTCATGATTTGGAGTTGGCATCCATAGTGCACTTCCTGAAGAAATGGAGGCACTACCTCATGAGAAGGAGGTTTGAACTAAGGATAGACCATAATGTTCTAAAGTATTTGTTTGATCAGACAACCTTGAATGCTAGGTAGTAGATGGTTGGAATTCCTTTGTGAGTATGACTTTGATATCAAGAATATCAAAGGAAAGGAGAACACAGTGTTTGATGCACTCTGTAGAAGCGTGCATGAACTACATACTATGGCCATTAGCATGTATCAAACTAATATTAAAGGTAGAATTTTGGAAGATGCAAATTCATATTTGCAATACATGGAATTGGTGGCAAAGCTACAGCAAGGTAAGATGCTACAGAAAGTGGAAGATTATAGATTGGAAGCTGACAGAACACTCTTGTAAAAAAAAAAAAATTATGTACCTAATTCCAAGCAATTGAGGATTATGATCTCAAAAGAAATGCATAATGTGCCTTATGCTGGGCACCCTGGATATTAGAAAACAGTGGCAGCAATCAAGAACCATTACTTTTGGCCAGGAATAAAGAAGGAAATTGCAGAGTACATAGCTAAATGCTTAGAATGTCAAAGTGTCAAGGCTGAGTATAGGCACCCAGCTGGGTTGCTACATCCATTTCCCATTCCTAAGTGGAAGTGGGAAGTGGTGACAATGGATTTCATCATAGGATTTCCCAGAACTAGCAAGCAGCATGATTCCATCATGGTGGTGGTGGACAAGCTTACGAAAGTTTCCCATTTTATTCCATTGAAAACCACCCACAAGGAATCTAATGTTGTTGATATCTATATGAAGGAAGTAGCATGATTGCACAGTATTCCAAAGACAATTGTGTCTGACAAAGACCTGAAATTTACATCAAATTTCTGGAAGGGGTTATTCAAAGGGTTCAGAACAAATATGAACTTCAACATAGCCTATCATCTTGAGTCTGATGGGCAAACAGAAAGGGTTGGCCAAGTGATAGAGGACATGTTAAGGATGTATGTGATGGGAAAACCATATAAATAGGAAGACCACCTACACTTGGTAGAATTTTCTTACAGCAATGGGTAGAATCACTAAAGATGAGCCCATTTGAAGCACTTTATGGTAGAAAGTGCAACACTCCAGTAAGTTGGGATAACCCAGCTAATAGGACAGTGGTTGGGCCAGAGTTGCTCAAGGAAATGGAAGAGAAAATGTTGAATATTAAGAAGAATTTGAAGGCTGCCCAAGACAAGCAGGAAATTTACGCTAATAAGAACAGAAACCATAGGGAGGTTAAAGTGGGTGATCATGTTTTCATGAAAGTAAAAGCCAACAAAAGTTCCCTAAAGTTGGGAAACTGTTCCAAGTTGGCAACCAAATATTGTGGACCATTTGAAATCCTAGAAAGGATTGGACCATGTGCTTATATGCTTGCATTACCTACATCCATGACTATTCATAATGTATTTCATGTTTCATTTCTCAAGAAGTATGTACCTGATCCTAATCATGTGATTGATTGGAATTCAATTCAGGTGGAGCAAGAAGGCACCTTGCAAGTGCATTTGGTGCGCATATTGGACAGGAAGAGAAAGCAGCTCCAGAATCTATCCATAGGGCTTGCAAAGGTTCAGTGGAACTGGTATGGTCCTGAAGATGCAACATGGGAGCATGAGGATGCTATGCGGGTAGAATACCTGCATCTTTTTCAAGATTTTGAAAATCTTGATGATATTATGTAAATGAGTTGCACTGAGGAGAATTAAAAAATAAGGGGAGGGGATTGTAATACCCTAGGCCAAGCCATTGTGAAATGTACTGATGTTTGTAGGTTGGTGAGCCTAGTTTTTATAATATGGTAGGATTATGTATTAGAGGCCAAAGATCTTGGATGTTAAGTCCAATAATCCTGAATTTTGTATATGTAATTATGCAAATCATTAATAAAATTTATACATCATTGCATGTAGACCGACCACGAAGAAAGAGTGATGGGGGACGAGGCTCCACCAGGTAGGGAAAGGGATGGGATTGAGAGGCTAAGAAAGAGGGGCTAAGATAGGGGGCTTAACCCAAGGAAATATTATAATATATTCCTGAAAAATGAAAATATTAAAGTGGGGGGAAAATAAACCCAGTTATCCTAAGTTCCTGGGAAAGGGAACAAATGTTAAATGGAGTGTATGCACCTCCAAGAAGACAGGTGTCGACTTGGGCGCATGCAGTTAAAGATGGAGATTCAACTCATTGGGGGGGGTTCACTTCCCATTCCTCCATCCTTCACCTAACTCATTTGGCCACCATCGGCGACCCCTGCATCTTTCACGCACCTCTGAAACCAGTAACTGGGGAAGTCGAATTGTGTTTTCCTGTGAAATCCAGCATATATGCACTTGCTAAAACCGAGTCATACCTTACCAAATTGTGGTTTCTGCCATTCCTTGAGTTGTATTGAACCTTTGTTGTTGTCATCACCTTGATGGAACTGAGTTGAAGTTGGTTGAAGAAGAGGGTTGTCAAACCTGTGGTTGAAGAGGTAGGTTTCCAGGCCCGTGAGCAACTCTCTCCAGGTGAGATTTTGTTAGGAAGTGATTTTCTCCTAGAGAGCGTCCAACACCAGCTAAGGAGCTCTGATAATTCTTGATCTGGCCTGTTGTCGAGACCCTGAAAGGGGAAGTGGAGCAGTCAATGGACTATGGAACAATGAAGGTGCATATTCCCGGGGTGGAACAAGCATGTGGGGAATGAGAGTCTGTGAGTAGTGGGCATAATAAGGCTCTTGGAGAGAATCCTTCCAGTTGCACTATGGAGTTTCCTGTAAACTCAGCCTAGTCTAGGATTCCCTTGCCCTAGGTGGAGCTTAATCCTAGCTTGGGTGTAACCCACTACTGAGCATGATGAACATCCTGGTCTAAGGATGGGAGGTCCATGGAAGGTCTGCACGTAGTTGGTGGTTTTTCTCTTATTAAAAGATAAGTATAATTTCTATGCTTAACTATGTATGTTGTGCATGTATGTGATTCTTGCAATGTTATCATGAGTTTCGTTGCATGTATGAATTATTGTCAATTCCACAGGAGTCTGTATGGTAGCAGTAATTATGTGTTATTTGTTTTAAATTCATTAGAAATGCATGTTATATGTATGTATGTATGTATATATATATATATATATATATATATGCATTTTCCTCTGTGATGTTTCTCATCCTGTTGGTGGATGAGGACATTTAAAATTGGTATCAGAGTGAAGAGAGACATCCTTTAGTGATGGTGCTCAGCCTTTTGGTGGTTGGGGATGTTACAAGAAGGTTCATGAGTTTCCACTTTGACTTGTGGTGGTTTTTCTCCTGCATCAAATTCCCAGGGTTAAAATTATTCATGAGCTCCTAATCATGTGTTTTTTCTACTTATTCCTCCTTCAATATCTGGTCTTTATTTTCCTCATGCATCACTAAGCTTCTCCAATTCCCAATCAATGAGTTACAACAAAGCCTCTATAGTAGAAAGTTGGTTCCACCATTCTACACAATACCTCAACAAGATTCTCTCTTGAGCTCGGTATTTTGGTATTCTTCTATTTATCTCCTCCAGAACCTTCTAAGCAATCCCTGTTATAGGCTACTGCAATTCTTCTCACTCTCCCATAAAGAAGTATTTCCCTGCACTTTGATACCATTTCATAAAATCAAGTGCCATGCTTGGATACCACTTGATAAGTACCAAAACTCATGCCCTCATACTTATTTTATAAGACCACTAATCGAGGTCCTTATTGTCATTGATTTTGAACCTCATAACTATTATAAATTTATTTTCCACCTAATCATTAGGTCATTATCACCTAAATATCATCTAATCACTAGGTCATTATCCCCTAGAAACCCTTTATTTTAACCTTTAAAACCTACCCCTTCTTCCCTGAGTTTCCAGCCAAATTCCAATGCAGTCACTTTTTTCCTTCATTGAGGGTGTGAGAAAAAGGTATGGTCGCTCATTTTGGCCTACCAAGGAGTGATCGATTGCTATGTCTATGTGTCTAGAGAGCGACCAAGACTAGAAGCTATTATTTTTGGATTTGGTTTCGATGTATGAGATTTCCCACTAATTTCTTGGGGTCTACCCTTGAGAAGGCTTCCATTATGAGCTCGATAGTATTATCCTAATAACTATATGGCTTATCCCTAAATCCCTATAAAAACCAATCCATTTCCCATGGGAAGGGAGGAGGAAAGAGATAGCAAAGTTACTCTAGTGATTTGGTTGCAAGACTTGGGCAAGGAGCTTGGAAGGAGGCCATATGTTCAGTCTAAATCTGTAAGTTGTAATATTGCTTCTTTGATTAATAGTAGACATGTTGGATGTTTCCCTCTATCTAATTGTTCACATAATTTTATGTATTCATCGGTAGAGAATTAGTATAATTATGTGTTATGATATACTATTAGATTTGTTATCAATCCATGCATGATTTCTTTGATCTTTGGGAGGTTTTTGTCTTATTTGGTTGTTTTCATGTATGAATAAGATCTAGGAACATCCTTATTTTATGTATCTATTCTTTTCTTAGGCACTAGTAGAACCTAAGGGAGCTCAACTCTTGTAGGGTACAAAATCCCTACAACAGATTGGTGACCATACTAGGGAGGTTTATCCATGTATTAATCGCCTTAGATTGTTGAATTGTTGAATGCTATTTCTAGATATCTATTCCCTTTTAAGTGCTCTTGGTCCATCCCAATCATTTCCCCACTCTTTTCTGAGTCTAGTTGAAGAAGCCAATATCCCAGATCTGTTATATCTCGTCTAGATCCACCCTTTTTCATTTCCTAGGTTCAGTCACACTTTCCATGTGTTAACAGAGAGACCAACCTCCTTTGGTCACTATTTTTTCTCTATTAGGGAGTGAACATACCTTCTGGTCACCCTTTTTTATCTATTAGGGAATGACCATACCTTATTGCCACCCTTTTTTCTCTATTAGGGAGCGACCATACCTTCTTATCACACTTTTTTCTCTATTGGGGAGCGATTAGGTCACTTTGTCTCCCTTTTATGGAGCGACCATTATCCTGAGAACCATTTTTGAAGAGTTATCCTTCAAAACACTCACTCATACCTAGTTTTTGTGTCCTCTTCAACACTCCAGATCCATCTTTGATCTGCCTTAGATTCCTTGCTGTGAATTTTACAATTTTTTGTGAAATTGTTTACATTTTTCTTGAAAATATTTCCTCTCTTTATGTATTCCACTCATCTATCATCTTATTGAACTTCTTCTTGCATTTTTTTTATCGTACCTCTCTTCCTTGACCTCCTCAAGTAGTCCATAGATTTTTGGCATCTCCCTAAGAGATTATTTGGAGAAATTTCTCTTTGATTGTTTTCCCACTCTTGCTTTGATTGATTTGAGTGTTGATTGTTTTTCAATCATTTGGAAGACCCTTTTTAGTTTTGAAGCCTTAAGTTTTGCATGTTTCAATTTGGAATATTTTTTTTCTTTTGTCTTATCTACTTTTCAGTGCATTACACATTGTAGATTGAAAGAAAAGAAATAGAAGGAATTCCTTTCAAATTTCATTTACTTAAAAAGAAAAACAGATAGCATAAAATTTCGTTGGTGTGTTTTAAAATGTAGCTTAGGAAAGTTGTTTGCTTTCATATTGCAAAAACTTCATTTCATCATTTGGCATTGTTGTCCATTTCATTCAAAAGACAATTAAGATTTCATGTTGTTGAAGTTCTTAGTTTTCATTATAAATGAGTAAAGAACTCCCCTCCCTAGTTTAGCTAGCTTTCATCGAAAAGGAATTATTGCATTGCATCATTCTCTGCACCTTTTTGGAGTTGAGTCCTTTAAACATCATCAGTTTCACTACCACACCCTTGAGTAAACCAACAACCATAAAATCAAGTGCTTAGTAAAATTGATCTAGAAAACTTTATTTTTAGGGCATGTAGATCAACAGTATATGAGGATAGAGTTTTGGAATAGGTTGTGAGGTGAAATATCCAAAGCACCCAAACCAAATTAGAATCAGGGATGATTTTAAGGATGGAAATTTATTTTAAAATGTAGAAACCTTGGCGAATATTACTAATCCTTCATATGCCAACTATAAATGTTTGACGATATTTTTGTAAAAATATTCAAATTTCTAAGAATTTTATATAGTTTTTATAAAATTTTGGCTATTTTTAAGGTAAAAAAAATTTATCCTATAGAATTTGGGCGAATCATTTTTAAAATAGCGAATCTCGTTTTTGGAAAAACCATGGAAAATTATCCCATGAGTGAAATTTAGCCCCTAAAATCATCCATGATTAGAATCTTGCAATAGGGAGAGAAAATCCAATTTTCATATAAGCATAGCCGAGACCCCCCTCTGACACAAGGGATAAACATGAGGTCATGTGTGGGAGAGAATAAGATATTACCCCTTTGAGGCTTAACCAAACGTAGTGGAACAACAATATATTGGGGATTCTTCTTGAGAATCGATTGTTTTCATTTGGTTTCATACCTTCATGAATCCTGAATCCATTATGCATCCTCTGGATCTTTTTTCAGTCCTCTTGTTCTTAGTACTATTGAAGAATTTAGGACTTGATATCCTTCAAATAATTTTAGACCCGATTATCGATTATACCCACCCAGAGGCTGACTATGAGTTGGTGACCTTAGTTTCCATAATATTTAGGGTCTTTAGTCTTCACTATACCTGGGTCATATGTTGGTCAAACCCACTCGAGTTCCTTGGAGGGTGACCCGTAGCTCTCGTCATAAGGGGAATTGCACCAGGGAATAAGTCTATTAAGAAGGTCTCCAACATGACAAATTCACCCGTTCATACCATCCCCTTATCATGTGTTCCTGCAATGTTTTATTTCATCACCAACTAGTACATTCATTTTGAGAAGTTATTGGTTTGTTTGGTTTGCTTCCTAGATTTTCTAGTGCGTGTTGTTTGTTTTCTTAGTGGACCTTAGGGTTGGTTTTGTATTTATGGTGTCATTCCCTGGGTATACCAATGAAGGAATCCATTTTCCTGGGATACTGTTTGTTTCTCCTTCTATGGAACATGTTGGTCCACCTTACATTGCAACTTTGACTCTTCCCGGTCTTACAATTGGGTTATTGGTTTGGTTGTTTTCTACTATGGTGAACGTCAATGATCCTAGTTCCTTGTATGTATACACTCCACCACTAGATCATCAACCTCATTTCCATCCTCTGTCTTCTTCTCCCATAGGTTTTTCTTTCCGTTCTTCTCCTTCGCCTAGTGAAATATCTACAACTAGTAACCAGGTCGACAAGAAGAAGAAGAAACAAATGATTTAGAAAAAGAAAAACAATAAAGAAGGATAGATTCCAACCACTACATGAAATGTTTGAAGTGATCAACTAGCCTCGAGGCATCATGCTAGGAGTTTTGATGGTGTCGTCACATCTAAAAATTGGAAGCCCAAATTCCCTTGCAGGATTTGCAAGGGTGATCACCTTCTCAAGGATTTCCCTTGTATTCCCAAGGTCATAGAAGAGTGGTCTCATGTTTCTTCTTAATCCACGTCATCCTCTATTGCAATTCATGTTGGTGACAACCCATCGACTAATAATTATGTTGGAAGTAAGAAGGGTAATGTCAAAGTTCATTGCTTGTTATGTAAGGAGATGCACCGCACCTACCTTTGTCCCCACATGGATGAAGCTTCATATATGTTGAAAAGTGTTGTTGATGTTCAAAAACAACTTCCAACAGTTTACTGTAAACTCTCTCCCAACCCGCCATTAGTTGATGAACTGGTCAATCTAGTTCCATTCTCGGTTAGTCCAGTTGATCAAGTGGTCAATTTGGTTTCATCCTCAGTTTACCCAGTTGATAAAATGGTCGATCTAATTTCATCATTCATCAATCCCACTCTTCCACTCTTTGGAGTCTCCTTTAATCTCTTTTCAAAATCTCTAAATATGAAAATATTGTCGAGTGAGCTTGTTTCCTTTTAGACTCGTTAAAAGGTTAGAAAGGGTATCTTTCAAGTGATAGTTTACCCCTTTTTTGGCCTCATTAGACTAATTATGAAAAAGGAATAATCTATTCAAGAATGATTATAAGAGTTCTCCAAGGTGTCATTTTATACATTTTCGAACCTTGGAGACTAACTTTACGAATTTTTTTATTGTAGAGTCTTCTTTACAACCTTTTCAGACTCTCTAAACATGAAAGGACCATTGATTTTACCTTCATTAGACTCGTAAAACCAAACATTGAAGGACCCACATGGGACTGAACCCCTCCTTCCTTAGGTTCGTTAAAAATATGTCGAGGAACTCAAAGCCAAATGATCTATATCGAACATATGTTATCCTCCTCAAACTCATAATACTAAAAAGAGGTACTTGCCAATCATGGTGGGGAATTTTTAGATATTTTTTTTGTCTTTTTATCTTCATTATCTAGCAACAACACTACTTTGAGTCTCCCTTGAACAAGGAACCTATTCTATCATCACATACAATAGTTGAGTCATCCATTCTCTCTCCTTGACCACCATTTCCATCACGTGTCGTGTTCCACTAATAGGTCCATGACCAATTATTATGGTCTTCATTTGAGTTAATGTTTCCGAGTCAATTTATTTGTCGTGCATACTTACTCAAGGGAAGTTTACCTGTGTCGGTCACCTACAGTCCCTTTTTTCTTCTTTTTCTCGGTCATCCCTACATTAGTTGTTCTCTCTTATTATGATATTCACAGCATCTATGTTTACGTGTTTCGTGTCGATTGATGAGGGATACATCAAGGCCCTCCTTCAACGACTTTCATTCTGTCAAATCCATCTCATTATCCAGGATTGAAATCTAGAAACCCATCAGTACCCTAGGACTTGAAGACATCAGTGACAAGTCTCCTTGCATTTTGACAGTGGGTTAACATAATTGGTTCATGTTGAATAAATCTATGAGCATTCAACGTCAACTCATTTGTTCACACTTTGTATATTGTACTTGGTATCTTGGGTTGCATCATCATCATCAGTGGGTTCCCTCACATCTGTTAACGATATACAATAATGACCAGTAATAAGACGGTTTCTACTATGCTTGACTTCAACTCATTTATTCGCATGTTGTAGATTCATACCATTTGAATCCAGGATGAAGAACTTGGGATAAGATTGCACTCCTACTAGATGATATTATTTCCTAAGTTGCGATGGAGAATATTCATGAGAACTTCATATATTTCTCAATTATTGAGTCATCTCACTGATTTGTATGATGTGACATAGATACACATTTGTACTTGGTCGTGGCTATGATTTCACTTGTGTATTTCATCCATCCACAGTGTATAATTTCATGGCCATGATCGAGTGATGATTGCTTATTGATGGATCCACAATGTATTTTGTTGTGGATCAATAGTGTATTTATGGCAGCTATGCTCTTGTTTTTCTTACCAAGCATGGGTATGCCTGCCCTGAGGATATTTTTTTGTAGGAATAACGATGCTCTTCTCCAAAATTATTTTCCCAAAGATCTGTGACTTGATTTATAAATTGTTTCGGCCATCATACACTTCTTCTGACCTCATATTTTAGGGGGAATTTGGTATAGATTTATTTTCCACCTAATCATTAGGTCATTGTCAACTAAAGATCACCTAATCACTAGCCTATCATTATCCCCTAGAAACCCCTTATTTTAACCATTAAAACCTACCACTTCTTCCCTTAGCTTCTAGAAAAGTTCCAACTCGATCATCTTTTTCCTTCATTGAGGGTGCAACAAAAAGGGATGGTCACTCCTTTTGTCCTACCAAGGAGAGATCGGTCATTATGTGTATCTGTCTAGGGAGCGACCAAGACTAGAAGCTCCTATTTTTGGATTTGGTTTCGATGGATAAGACTTCCCAATGATTTCTCACGGTTTACCCTTGAGAAGGCTTCCATTATGAGCTTGAGAATATTATCCTAATAAATATATGACCTTGTCCCTAAATCCTTATAAAAACCAAGCCATTTCCCATGGGAAGGGAGGAGAAAAGAGCTAGAAACGCTACTCTGGTGATTTGGTTGCAATACTTGGGAAACGATTTTGGAGCGAGGCCATATCTTCAGTCTACATCTATAAGTTGTAATATTTCTTCTTTGATTAATAAAAGATATACTGGATGTTTCTTTCTATCTAATTGATCATATAATTTTATGTATTCATGGTAGAGAATCAATATAATTATGTATTATGATATACAATTAGATATGTTGTCAATCCATGCATGATTGATTTGATATTTGGGAGGTTTTCATCTTCATTAGTTGTTTTCATGTATGAATCATATCTAGGAACATCATTATTTGATGTCTCTATTCCTTTCTTAGGAGCTGATAAAACCTAAGGGAGCTCAACTCCTGCAGGGTAGAAAATCCCTACAATAGGACCTGTGGGTTCTCTCGCCCACTATATGGACTCTACAAGTCCATGGTAGAAATAAATCCTCAATCCCTGTCGCAGGATCCTTAATTACACTCGACATCCTTGGTGTATTATTGGTGCTAGTCTAATTGGGATAAGACCAACTCTAGTCTGAGGTCTTAACTTCTAGCCTCTTGGGACCAACACTTATCCCATGTGACCAAAGGCTAGAACCTTCGGCTAACCATAATCCATTAAACCTCTTAAAGAGCCTTCCCTTAACCTTTCCTCTTCAGAGGACCAAGTATTAAGAACCATAGTCTCACCTATGGGTGTGTGTGTTCAATATTGATCATTGATCCTAAATTTGATTAACGATCAACAAAAACAAACCAAATTTTGGTGGGTGATATAATGTCCACCTTCGATGTGGATATTGAATCATATATGGATTGTTGATTATTATTAAAGACTCATTGTCGGCCACCACGGAAATTAATGTCATCCTCACATGTTTGATTGTCGGGACGTCCAAACTTATTACAAACTACAACACAAAACTTGTCAATGGTTACAGTCCAAAATAATATGGATTGTTGATCAGGATCTATCAGGTTGAACCTCCACCATCGATATCTACTAAAAAAATACCATGGGTCACCTTAGGGTTACCTATGTGGACTTTCCATGTGTCACCTATTGACTAGGATTCCATGTGTCACCTAAATTGGAGACTTTCGCACATTCCCATTTCCAAATGGAAACTGATATGTGTCACTTCCTAAATGGGCCACATGTCACTTCCTAGGTGGATTTCCTTACGTCAGTGTGGAATTTTTCGTCATCGGGATCTCAAAACCTTTAAACCCTCGAACACCTTAAAACCTCGATTGTCCTTGTTCCACTGTAATGAGGATCGTCGATCTACAAGGTTGACGGTTTAATCTCCACCATTCAATATATTACAAAGGATTTATATTATGTGGGCCACATTGGAACTCTCATCGAAACCATGTCAACAAGTCTATTCATTCCATGTATCTCGGGCCATTATACCACGGAGTCTCGACACTCCTTGTGTTAAAATATTTGTCCTTTGTTGATACACATAGAGTCCATGCCATCGATCTAGATATGAAACATATGGTTGGATCTCCCCTTTACATGATATCGCTTGATGATGGATCTTTGTCGATATTTTTTGTGATCGACAATTGATCTCTTTCCTTCTTTGCAAGAACATTCAATCAATGATAAGTATTTAATTGGAATGTGAGATGGTGGTCGATAATGATTGACCTTCCTCTAGTCCTCACTCTCCACGTCATTCAGACTTGCAACAAATATCCAACCTACAACTATTATTCTCATGCATACAATTATCCCTTCAAAATATTTCACCATACACAGGCATAAACTCAAATACACACAGTAATTTCATTATATCAAGACTGAATTCATTACAAAGGCATTGTTGGGCCTAGCTTGATATTTACATATTGTCCACCTATCTTGCCTCACAATTCCCATAGGATTACAATTTAAATGACACAATACAATATGGATCGAATCACTGAAAGGATTAAATCAAATCCCCAAGTTCACTCACATCCATTGGAATATCACTAACAAATAGTTAACAAATTCGATCGAATACGAGGAAATCTCATCCTCATGGCCATGATATCTCTTCTGGAAGGTTCATGAAATTCCACTTTGAATTGCAATGGTTTTTATCCTGCATCAAAATCCTAGGGTTAAAAATATTCATGATATCTTGATTATATGTTTCTTCTACTTCTTCCTCCTTCAATATCTAGTATTTATTTTCATCATGCATCATTGAGATTATCCAATTCCCAGTTAGTGAGCTGCAACAAATCCTCTGCAGCACCAAGTATGTTTCACCCTTCTACACAATACCTCACTAAGATTCTCTCTTAAGCTCTATATTTTAGTATTATCTTGGTTCTTTCCTCTGGAACCTTTTGAGAACTCCTTGCTCTAGGATGCTACAATTCTTCTCGCTCTCTTGCAGAGTAATATTTCCCTTCGCTCTAACATCACTTGATAAAATGAAGTGCCATGCTCTGATACCACTTGATAAGTAGTAGAACATGTTCCCTTATACTTATTTTATAAGACCAATAATCTGGGTCAGTAGGATCATTGATTTTGATCCTTGGACCTATGGGTTCTTTGGCCCATTATATGGACTCTACAGGTCTATGGAAACAATAACTCCTCAATCCCTATTATAGGATCCTTAATTATACTCAGCACCCTTGGTGGATTATTGGCGCTAGTCTAATTTCTATAAGACCATCTCTAGTTTGAGGGCTTAACTCCCATCCTCTCGGGACCACCACTTACCCCATGCAACCAAAGGATGGAACTTTTGGCCAATTAGAATACCTTAATGATCTTGAAGAGCCAACACTTAACCCTTTCTCTTCATAGGAACAATTTCTAAGAACCATAGGCTTTCCTACGGGTGTAGGATTTCAGTCTAGATCATTGATTCTGAAGTTGATCAACGATCAATAACAAAGAACCAAATTTTGGTGGGAAATATAATGTCTACCCTTGATCTCGATCTCAAATCAGATCTGGACCGTTGATTGTTCTTAAAGCCTCATCGTGGTCCACCACGAAAACTGACATCAGCCTGGCATATCTCAACATTGGGATGTTGGGAAGTATTACATCCTCCAACAAAAAACTCACCAATGGTCGTGGTCTAAAATAATATGGACTATTGATCAAGATCTATCAGTTTGAACCTCCATTGTCGACCTCTGTTGAACAAATACCAGGGCTCACCTTGGGGTTTCCTACGTTGACCTGCCATGTGTCACCTACTGATTATGTTGTCGTATGTCACCTAAATTTATGACTTTTGCATGCACCAGTTTCCAAATGGACACTAACAGGTGTCACTTCATGAATGGGCCATGTGTCACTCCCTCAGTGGATTTCCTTATTTTAGCATGGAATTTGTCATCATCAAGACCTCAAAAATTTTAGGCCCTTAAACACCTTAAAACCTCTGTTGTCCATGGTCCTCTATAATGAGGAGCATCGATCTACAAGGTCGATGGTTTAATATCCACTATACAATCTATTACAAAGGTTTCATTTTATGTGGGCCATGTTGGAACTCTGATTGGAACCACATCAACAAATCTATTGATGCCACGTATCTCGGGCCACCAAACCGAGGATTCTTGAAACTCTTTTTGTTAAACTCATCGTACTTTTTTTATATGTATAGACTCTGCACCGTCGATCTAGATTTGAAATGGATGGTTGGATCTCCCCGTTACACAATATCGCTTGATGATAGATCATCATCGATATTTTCCATGATCGACAATCGATCTCTTTCCTCCTTCATGATAAAATTCAAACGATGATCAGGATTTAATTGGAATGTGATTCGATGATCGATAATGATTGACCTTCCTCTATTCCTCATTCTCCATGTCATTCATAGGTACAAAAAATCTTCAACCTGCAACTATTATTCTCACACATATGATTATCCCTTCACAAGATTTCACCATACACATGTATAAACTCAAATACACATGATATTTTCATTATATCGATCTTGAATACATTACAAAGGCCTCACTAGGCCTGACCTGATATTTACATCTTGTCGGCCTCTCTTGCCTCACAATTCCCGTGAGAGTGCCATTTAAATGACACAATACAATATGGATCAGATCACTGAAAGGATTCGATCGAATACATAAGTTCACTCACATCCATTGGAATATCACTAAAAAACAGTTAACAAACTCGATCAAATACAAGGAAATCTTTTCCTCATGGCCACATTGTCTCTTCTTGAAGGTTCACGAATTTCCACTTTGACTTGTGGTGGTTTTTCTCCTGCATCACATTACTAAATAAAGATTACAACTATGATTTATTATCTATTTCCATTCTCCTAATAACCTCATCTATAGCATGAATATACTTTGTACCAGGGTGATTAGTTTCATGATTTCTCCTCTATGCATAGTTTGAACTATATTACATTCAAGTATATGTGGATCACTTTGTTTGAAAATGATACTTCATTAGGGCCACATACTCCACTTTAACGAACATTGAAGGACATGGAAAAATTTCGATGTTAAGATTTACATGCATGTCACAAACCATAGCATCACAATATCATGCCTTATGGTCATTTGACTTGTGCTATTATCACATTATCAAAGCTCTGTATTATATTAGGTATGAAGACTCCACTTAAATGGAAATTGAAGGGAATTGAAAACTTGCAATCCCAGGATTTTCATGCATAGAAAAAACCCTAACATCGTAGTATAGAACCCTAGGCTCATTTGACCAATGTGTCATTATTATATTATCAAACCTTAGGCTCAAAAAATATTTCTAAAGTCTCCGCCTCAACAAAAATTGGAGGGAATTGAAAATTGTTGATGGTAGGATTTACATGCATAGGATAAACCACATCATCATATTGTCAAACCCTTTCCTCATTTGACTCATGTTTTATTATAACATTATCAACTCCTTATCTCACATTAGGTACGAAGATTCTACTTCAATAGGCATTGACAAGCATTGCAAACATTTTATGCTAGTCGTTACAAGCATAACACAAACCCTATTATCACACTATCAAACCATAGCCCCATTTGACTTATTCTATTATCAAATTATCAAACTATAGCCTCATTTAACCAAAATTATACAACAAGAGCCATGATGACCCTTTTATCCATGTCTTCTACAACAAGATCCATGATATCATTGATCATCTTCAACATCACATTATTATGTAGTTTTTACATCCATAGCACAAACCATCTAAAATTTTGCATTAAAGGGTCAAAATTGGAAAAACAATTCCTTAAGAGTGTGTGGACAACGTGCTTATGTTGGCCTTACCCAAACACACTTGCAAAATCTCATAACACTCAATTTTTATACTTGATTGTTTTATATGCCCCCAACAAAAATTTACAATGTGTCCCTAAATGATTTCTAAAAGAGATTTATAACTCACCATAAAATGATAATAATTACTCTGATGGATGAACCATTACTTTCATTGTATTTGTCAAATCATATTATAGATAGGGGGAACCCAATTCCATGGATTGAATATTGTTTTAGGTGATGATTTTAAGAACTAAGGTTTTTCTTAGTAACATCCAAT
>ML787114.1:158392-214550 GCA_009831015.1 Picea engelmannii
TCACATGGATATTGTTCTCGTGTTGGAATTATCCAAAACAACTTTCATGATCTTATGTCACTCAATTTTTCTTCACGGTTTGGTTTCTATGCCCCTAACATGAATTTAACATGTGTCCTTGAATGACCTTTAGAAGCAAGATGAAAATCACCATAAAATTACGACCAATACTCATATTGATGAATCATTTATTATTTTGCGCTCATGACATTGTATTACTACTAAGACTGCAACGTTTCAGTGAGTCCATGACATATATCTTATTTTATTCATCGATTTATGGAACTAGGGTTTTCCTAAGTAACATGCAATGCTATTTTTTCATTAAATGATTAATTTTGGAAACTATAGATCATAATCATCAGGATCATATGGTCATGTCATTCTTTACAAAACACACTTGTAAGATCTTACAACAAAAATTTTATTCTCTATTTGGTTGTTATTCCCTCGATAGAAATTTTCCATTTATCTTTAAATGACTGTTGGAAATGAGTTGAAACTCACCATAAAATGATAGTCAGGACTCAAATCAATGAACCATCAATTATGTTGTTCTCTTAACATCATATTACATCTAGGGGAACCCCTCTTTCATGAGTGCATTGCTTAGAGATTGTTTTATTCAATGATTTCTAAAACTAGGGTTTTGTTCAATAAAATGCAATGTAATTTTTGCGTTAAAGGGACATTTTTGAAATCTCTAGATCTAGGGAATGTAGATAGTTTTATGGTTTTGACCTTAAATAAACATCCTTGTAGGATATTATGGAAATCAATATTGTTTCTCAATTTGTGTTTTATGCCCCCCTGCACAAATTTGTCATGTGTCCCTAAATAGATTTTGTAACTGAGATGCAACTCATCATAAATTGATAACTAGGAATCAAATTGAAAAGCCACCAATTCCATTAGAATAATGAAATTACATTACTGATAGGGTTCCCCTCTCTTTTGATTCCATGGCCCAAATCTTGTTTTATTTGGTGATTTCTATAACTAGACGGGTTTTTCTCAGTGATATGCACTGCATTTTTTGCGTTAAAGGGTCAATTTTTGAAATATTTTGACTAAGAGTGTTTGGAAAGCATGCTCATGTAAAAATTTCCCAAACACACTTATAGGAGCTTGTGGCAATGAATTTTGTTTCTTGGTGGTGTTTTTATGCCTTGGGACCAAATCACTATGTGCCTTTGAGACACTTGACCTAAATGAAATAGGAATCACAAAATGCAATATGACAATAAAAAATAAATGGTGTTAGTTCTATCATGTCCATTTAAATGGGTACATCCTCCTCATGTACTCGATTAGGTCAAATGCACCACCTCTCAATTTTTGACCCCTAAATCATATCATCTTAGGCTTGTAACACAAGTTGTGGAAATAGTGCATTTTGGTGCATTATATGCTCAATGACAATTCATATAAGGAATAATAATTTATGTGAAATATAATGTCTTCTTGGTTAGAGATATAAATTGTGCTTCAATTGTATTTCCCCAAATATAAAAGTTTTTTTTTTTTTTTCTTTAAGGGAGGAAAACCCAAGCACTTCTCCTCATTATGTGGATGGTACTAGGTCAAAAAAAGGGATCAAATTTGTTACAAAATAATATTAATTGTGATATTAACATGTCACTTACATGAATAGGTGCTAGAGGGGAAATCCCCCTATAACTAAACCAGGGTTTAGGATATAGACAGAGAAAATGACCTCCTAAAAGTCAATCTAGTTTCTGCACTACCCCAAACATACCAAAATAAATGAACAAAAAGAAGTAGACGAGAAGATTGGTAGTTGTACATTTTATCCAATGTCTGGTGATGTTCTCCTCAATATTTGTAACTCCAAATATTGCAAGTCTCCTCGCAAAGATGACCTACACCCAAAAGTAGGAAAACAAAGGCTACAAGCATGTTATTTATATTCATAAATTAGGGTTAGATATAAAATGTTATGTATAAATCAAAGAAAAGACACAAAACATCATCATTTGGGGTAGGGAAAAGAGATTCTTTTATTCATTAAACAAAGACTGAAACTTACAATCCTTGTTGGCCACCGTTCTATGAACCTGGTCCGGGCTCCTCTTTACAATGCTCCAACTGCACCTTCAATAAGCCTATTCTCACAATTTACTAATCACATCAAGGAAATTGAATGGATTGAATGGAAGAAAAGGGGCTAAAGAGGGAATTTTGAGGTAGTAACTAACAAAAGGTTTCAAATGCTTGGGCAAGGAAGGGAATGAAATTGTGCACAATTTCACCATTCTAATGCTTGGTTGTGGAATGACACCCCAAGACCTCCTTTTATATGACAAAAGGATTGTTGTTCGGTTGGGGGATGGGCTATAGTAGGTGAATTGGTTGGGAAACCTCCAATAGCCCGTAAATTCCACTAAATTCCTTACAACTTTTTAATATTTGCAACTTTTGGAGGTATACATGGGTTGTTTAGTGTGCATCTAGCATATGTACGTGGGTTGTCTACATGCATCAAGCATATGTACGTGGGTAGTAGTGCAGCTGGGCACATACATGATCTAAAGAATGGTTTTTAAAATAGAGCTCCTCAGTGGTGATTTGGAAAATTATGCAAGAAAGAAGGTCAATACCATGTATGTATGAGTAGGGAATTTTAGGGCTATAACAGATGCCCCCTAATGTATGAGGTTAGAAGAGAAATTGATGGCCGAAATAAATTACAACATCTTCAACAATGCATAAAATTGAGTGAGCCTGGGACTAGAGTTCAGGAGGTCCCATCTGCAAAACAACAATTGTCTCTCCGAGGAGGGAATACCCATGCTAGGGATGAACTAAATCATGGCTTCCAATCAAATACACTACATACCCATGTCATATAACTATATAAAATGTAGTCGTGAGCAATACACAATGGATCTACATCTCAAAATCAGTCGAAGATATACAAGTATAGTATGCATCTTCAAGAAGCTAGTGACGCATGTGGTTGGAGATGAAGTCTTCATAGCTCGAGCAAAAAATTCAAGATATTTAAAACTCAGGTAGGAGTACAATGGGAGTGTATGACTCACTACCCTGAGGTCTTCAACAATCCATTAGGAAAATATTGGAGGATCTCGATGATCAGGCCAAGAACTTCATTGATTTTGAATCTGGATTTGATTGGACTCTTGGGATGGCCAACTCATGGAAATCAAGAGAAAAATTACAGAAAGGCCGAATCAGTTGGGTAAAAATTCCCTTCGACAAAAGCATGAAAGATGATCAAAATCAGACAACATGACATTGACATAAGTTTTTGATGCAGGAGGCACCACAAACTCTCCATATGTTTGGAAGAGTAACCAAACAAAGGAGGACACAACTCTATGTAGTGAGAAAGACTTCCTAAGGTCATACTAGATCCCAATGCTTGATGAAGAAATGGAAGGATGTGCTCTATCCAAGGGAGACTATCTTTGTTGCCGAAAAAAGAATAAATATTTCTCGTCCCCTCTTTTTGGAATATTTAATTTTTTTTCCTTTTTCATTTTTTAAAGAGATTGAAAAAAAAATAAAAAAATGATATGTTACAAAGGAGGAACGAGTTTCACGAGCAAGAAAACTGGTTCCAAGCGCATGGAACATACTAATGCTCATGGAAAGGAGACATGTGCGGGATAAGGACACTCGGGAAAAATTTCTCCATGAGTCAAGGTGTTAGGTTGCAGAGGCAAGGAGTGTTGCAAGGCTTGTGTATAAGGAATTCTTCAAAGGTTTAGTTGAGAGAAATATGGAGCTGATATTAGGCCAAAGACGTAAAGCTGAGACCTGCAATGTGATTAAGAATGACACAGTGAGACCCCTTCTATGTAATTTCTTACGAGCCCAGAGAAGGTAAGCTCAGTAGTTTTTTCACATTTAGAGATTCTTAAAAAACGCAAAAAGAAGGCTCCAGGGAGTACCTTTTTCACAATTAGTCCAATCGGATAGAAAAAGAGTTAAAATTGCACCAAAAAGACGTCTCTTCAAAACCGTTTTAATGAGTGTGACAAACACAAGACAGCTCCACTATAGTTTCAATTTTAACGAGTCTGAAAAGAGATTAACTATGGACTCACAACCATTTTCTGAGTTTAGTCTCCTTAGCCTGAAAAAAGTATAAAAATAATTGAGGAGAACTCTCCCGGTGAGACGAATCTCCCGAGGCATACCTTTTTTCACTAAAATATATTGGCTGGAAAAAGGGTTAAACTCATGTCAGTAGATTTTCTTCTCAACCAATTTAACGAGTGTGAAGGAACAAGGTCACTCGATGATATTTTCAATTTTAGGGAGTCTGAAAAGAGATTAACTATGGAATCTGGGGGGGTTCCTTTTTCGTAAGTAATCTCCAAGGCTTGAAAAAGGTGATAAACCAAAACCAAGGAGAATGTTCCTTTTTCGAAAATTTAGTCCCTCGGGCTCGAAAAAGGGTTAAACTTACGCTTGAGAATACTCTTCTAGTGAATCGAACTTCCTAGAGCATACCTTTATTCGTAATATTAGCCATCTAAAACGAAAAATGGGTAAACTACCACCAGAAAGATGTGCCTTCAAATTTTAGTTTGGTGAGCATGAAGGTAAACAAGATCGCTCAAAAATATTTTCGTTTATAGAGAGTCTGAAAAGGGCTTAAAGAAGACTCCAGAGGGATACTTTTCTCAAGTAATCCAGACGATATAGAAAAAAATAAATACAGTCTCGTTTGATGTTGCTTTCGAATTTCAAAGCAAGATTGAAAGACAACAAAGAATGCTCATTAGGGAGTCCCGAGGGTAACGCCAAGGATGATGATTAGAAAAATGAATGAGGATTCTATATGTAATCATGATGGGACTAATTGAGGACTCCCAAGCCTATAGTAAAAAATGATAGCATGCACACCAAAATGCAACAAAGGATCTACCTAGGGAATCCATGTAGAAGTAGGCTCTACCACATAAATTACAACACACTTCTCAATGAGGAAGGTTAGTGTCGTAATTCAGTGGGGTCGATCCTAAGGCCAAATGGACTAGGAAATGGATAATGAGAAAATGATAGGAAAAAACCTAAACTATATGCCAGTTTCGAGGTCAATATATGTCAGAATGGATCGATACAATGAACAAAATTCAAAGGAAAAAAGGTCTCCAAGATCCTTCATATAAGACCAATAACACTCATCCAGAAGTTAATATATCTAATATAGATAGAAGCTTTGAAAAACAAGAGATGTTATTGGATACAAAACTTGAAAACAACAAAACTAGACTATACAATATGTACAAGGTACCACACAACCTTATGACTGATGTGTGGTAGTAGTTCAGGTAGAGCCCATTGCTAGGATCTGATGAAGAGTCTCTTCGATAGTCAACCTGGAAAGTCTCCCAACAGGGAAGAAAATAGGAACCATGGTGTAATTATTCCCACGGTATAGAAACTGTAGTCATGGCTTCAAGGATAGCCTCATCCAAAGTCAATTCAAAATCTGAGAAATCACGCACACAAAGAGGGTATATAGTCCCAAAGGGAAAAGAAAACTGACCATATTCCATATGACAATGAAGGTTCTGGCCATGACTGACAAAGTCTATCAACAAAGAATCACAAGCATGAGGGCTTGAGGATGTATGAATAGTGAGATCAGACTCAATAGGAGACTCGAGATCACTTAGACCAAGAGGGGGAAGCAAGGGCTCCCATGACCCCATTGGATAAACCAATGGATCAATTGCTTATACCAAGTCTCGACAAGGAAAACATGAGTTAACAAGTTCCTTCTCAAGATAAATTGAACATCGAGGATACGATGCCACATAATTTACTTGTGGTGGGGTAGAGTCTACATGAATACTAGGAACATATAAAGGGACATCCTAAACTAACGTTGAATTAGGATGGTTATTATTAGATGCCAGCTAGTAAATAGTGACAATGCTTCCATTGTGAGGGAAATGGATCACACAGAAGAGTGTAGACACTACAACGTTCATATCATATACATAATCATGCCCAAGAATCACATTGAAATCTAACGAGCCTTGCACCACTACAACATCGACAAGGACAGTCTTCCCACCTAACAAAATAGGAAACTAAGGAAGAATCCCCAAATATTCGCTAGGACATCTGTCAAAAGGAAACACCTCATGCAATGAAGATGAAATCTCGGGAGAACCCAAATATTTCCAAGCCGAGGATAAAATACTTGCAGAGGCTCCTTCATCTACAATACACCGGTAAATGTTTTTTGAATTGACTTCAACCGTTATTTGAAAGGGTGTAGAAGAAGGAAGATGAGGCTCAACAAGGTCATTCCAATCAAAGAAAACCATCCTAGGACTTCGAGGGGGTGTGCTCGAAGTGAGCGGAATTCCCCCTTGTTATGAAAATACTAAATTGGAAATGATAAAAACATAGTCGGTAGACACATCACTGCACAAGAGAAGAGTGGGATCAGTCGAAGACTGCATCGACGTGACCACTTTTGTAGAATCGACACTCTCCAAAAGAAGAGTGTGATCAACCGAAGATTGCATTGGCGTGACCACTTTATCAACCACTAGCTAAATAGGTTGCGAGACAACATGGTCTAATGGTGCATCACCCCCTAAAAAGGGAGTGGGATCGACCAAAGTTTGCATCGGCACGACCACTTTCTCAACCACTGGATGAATAGGTTGTGAGGAAACCTCAGAAGACTCAGAATCAAAAGAGATTGTAGATAGGGACCATAATCTTCATACCTCTGGAAGGACATGGAATAAATGAGTAAGGTGATCTCCCTTGCAAATATTACAAGGGAACTTAGGATTACATCCTATCCGTCTAGGTTTCTCAACAGAATCAATGCCCCCAACATGATTAGCAGTGGCTAGTTACACATCTCCAACATGACTTCCATAGGTTGGTCATGGGTCGATAACATGACTCATAGAGGCTACAGACCTATCTCCAGTATGACTAGCAGTGACTGAAATTTTCCCCCCAGCATGACTTGTAGAGGCTAGGTGTTGTTCTTCAACATGACTTGCAGAGGTTGATGACCTATCTCCAACATGAATCGCAGAGTTTGGTGATAACTTTCCAACATGACTAGCAGAGGTTGGTTTTTTTTCCCCAGCATGACTTGGAGAGGTTAGGTGCTTGCCCCCAGCATGAATTGCAGAGGTTGGGTTTTGGTCTTCAACATGACTTGTAGAGGTTGACGACTTATCTCCAACATGACTCGCAGAGGTTGATGATTTCTTCTTCCTATTCTTCCTCTTTCTATATCATTTAGACTTCTGATTACTAGTATCTATACTTTCACCAGAGAAGGTAGAAGGAGGAGAAGAAGACTTTGTTGATGAAGGAATGTCATCATGATGCCCATGACATAAGGTGCTTAATTGAGAAGCATCAGGATCATTCGAGAAATTTGGAATGGTACCCAACCAAACCGATAGTCCCACATTCAACCCATGAATGTACAAAGTGGCCATCAAAGGGACACCAATGTTTCCGAAGAAAGGAAAAAAAAAGAATCCCCTTGTGAAGGGGTTCCTAGGTTGGCATCGTCAGGAAATTTATCCATGAAGATCTTATGCACAGGTTCTCCCCTTGCGGGATCATTCAAGTCTATAAAATTCTCACACACTGACTCTGGCGAATTAGTATTATAAAAAACAATGCCTATAAAGAGGTAGCTCCATGTTTCTAAGTGGAAGACCAAAAATTCCTCATGACTGACAGAGTGGGAGGTATACCACCTTAGGTCAGAGACACAAAGTAATGACTGAATAACTCATTATGAAAAACTAGGGAGAACAGAGCACACACAAAAAGTTCCTAAAGATAAATCAAGCAATCAACTTTATTGGGAAGGAAAGTTATGCCAATCGACACTAGAGAAACTAACTAGTGAAAGTGCAACTCGAACACAGAAGCACCCTTCGGGTATACTCTACAAAACAGGATCCTACGTTCTCCCTAGGTATTGTGGTATACCCCCACAGTCACCCGTGTAAGTCCATAAAAATAAGCAACTAAGTTTCCAGCTCGCACTCAGTAAGCAAGTGGGTACATTCGAAAGTCGGTCTGATGGTAATGAGGACGATAAAAAGTCGGAAGCCCTTCAAGGGTGCCGAAATAAATTGGTCTAGAAGACAATTGAGAATCTCGAATGGATTCAAGGTCCATGAGGCTCTATAGGCAAATGAAATCAATAGTGTTCCCAAGAAAGAACCTCAATATACAATCCCCACTACGTTCATTCTGGCTTTGGAGGGGTGATCTCCTCTACCTTTGCTTATGTGACCTCATGTTTATCCCCTATGTTAGAGGGGGGTCCTGGCTAACTCTTATGATGTTGGACTTTAGACATTCCCTATCTTAGACTCCAATTTTTTTTTTAAATGGCCTTGAAGAGTTTTCTCTTCACACCTAATTCAAGGCCCTAAAATCCTAAACTAGTCAGTGAAACCTACAAGCAGAAAGTCTAATATATTTTAAGTTAAGCATTAATTTTAAGGCTTGATTTACACAAAGGATGTGGTCGTGCAACTAATGGTGTTTCAGATTGTTGCAAAAAATGAAACTTATAAGAACGCTCGCAATGAAGGATTTTCTTTCTTATTTTTCTTTCGAGATTCTTTCAAGATGACAAGAAAACACAACCCTATGCTAATTCTCTTTTTTTTTTCTTCTTCTTAACAATGCAAATAAAATGCAAAGAAATAAAGAGACCTAACAAACTAGGTTTTTTATTTTTATTTTTTTGAACTTCTTTAACAAGAAAAACCAAAGTAAATTTTTTTTTTTTTCAAAGCAAGAAATAGGAAGAAAGAGAAAACTAAAAACAAGATTGATAAAGACCCTAATCCCACTGCGGATCGCAGGGATTAAACCAAGAAACCAAAAGGTGGATCTAAAACTTGGCAGCTCGCTCTAAACCTTTTAGTGAAAACAAAAGAAGACTAAGGTACAATTAAACCAAAACTTTAACCCAAGTTGTGGCCATAGATAAAGACTCTCACCAATTCAAGAACGTCCTAATAAGTCTGAACTTCTATCAAGAAAGAGACAAACTCTCTCTTTATTAAAAAAAACTTTAAAGAAAAAGAGATGTGGGCTATTGCATCAACATTCTGCGTATGTACATGCGTTGTCTACTGTGTAGAGCATGTACGTATGCAGGCTGACCCAAAACAGGGTGCGTACACCTCTGAGAATTTTCAAAAATAAAATAACAAGGCAGATTTATAGGGTAGGGAAATATGGTAAGCACCTTGCAGGTGAGCAGAGACCCTTAAAAGACTCAGTAAACTTGACTGAAAATAAAAAAATACAAACAAAAAATTAATCAACAACACAAAGACCTCCCTGAAAAAACCTAGAGAGATTCCCCAGTGGAGTTTCCAATTCTGCTAGCAGGAAAAACCTTCTATAACTATACCAGGGTTTAATATATAGATAGAGAAAATGACCTCCTAAAATTCAATCAAGTTTCTACACTACCCCAAACATACCAAAATAAATGAACAAACAACAGTAGAAGACAATATCGGTAACTATACCTTTTATCCAACGTCTAGTGATGATTTCCTCAAGCTTTTTAGCTCCAAAGAATGCAAGTATCCTCCCAAAGATGACCTACATCCAAAACTAGGAAAACAAAGGCTACAAGCATGCTATTTCTATTCATAAATTAGGGTTAGATATCAAATGTTATGTATAAATCAAAGAAAAGACATAAAAAATCATCATTTGGGACAGGGAAAATAGATTCTTGTATTCATTAAACAAAGACTTAAACTTACTATCCTTGTTGGGCACCATTCCATGAACCTATTCTAGGATCCTCTTTACGATGCTCCAAGTGCACCTTCAATAAGCCGCTTCTCACAATCTACTAAGCACCTCAAGGAAAGGGAATGGATTGAATGGAAGAAAAAGGGATAAAGAGGGAATGTTGAGGCAGTAACTCATAAAAGGTTGCAAATGCTTGGGCAAGGAAGGGAATGAAATGGGGCAGAGTTTCACCATTTTAATGCTTGGTTGTGGAATGAGACCCCAATACCTCCTTTTATAGGAAAAAAGTATGGTTATTCAGTTGGGGGACGGGATATAGCAAGTGAATTGGTTGGGAAACCTCCAATAGCCTGTAAATTCCACTGAATTCCTTACAATTTTTTTTATTTTTGCAAATTTTGGAGGTATGCGCGGGTTGTTTAGTGTGCAAGTAGATTATGTACATGGGTTGTCTAGCATGCATAAAGTGTATGTACGTAGGCAATAGTGCAGCAGGGCACGCACATGCTCTAAAAATGGTTTTTTAAATAGAGCTCCTCAACAGTGATTTGGAAAATTATGCAAGCAAGAAGGTCAATGCCATGTATGCATGAATACAGAATTTTAGGGTTATAACAATAGGGATAACACTCCATCCCATGAAGAAACTCCAAATATTAAATATTTACACAATATTTAGTTTATGGTGTGACAAATTAATTAAGTAAACAAGACATAGAAAAAAAAAATGAATGTAAAATCAATCATATAGACATGGGCACAATAAATCGGATAATAACTCAACTCAACATTTTCAAGACAAGAGTTTGATTTTCCAATTGTCCATTCCCTACATTACATATGTTTACAAATTTGCGAAAAAGGAAACATTGAGAGGAAGAAGATCCAGGATGACAATTGGAATCACATACTATTTTGTGCAACCATGCTAGTGCACTCACATTGAATTGAAACATCATGTTGGTGACAAAGGTGTACATGCCAAGGTATTGGAATAATGTGTAATTGTGACCAAACTTGCTAACTACATAATTGGGTTATAATTTTATTAATAATATTACAAATAAAATTGAGTTTTCTATTTTGTTCTATCTGTATACTTATCAAATTCGTCATCAACATCATTCATCATAAACATTAAATAAACAAAAACTTAAATAATAGTACAATATTAATCAAACACAATAATAATAAAAAAATCATATACATACATGTCATAAATTACTCTCTATGGTCTTTGGGTCACAACCACAACAGATCAAAACCCAAGGAAACTTGTCTTAAACTCTAATTAAACAAACAATCATGAATAACTACCTATGACAAGTAACTTTCAGGAAATAGGTAAGAAGAGTGCACTTGGAATCCTACATTTGGAGTATATCCCACTTGACGTATTTCATTATGAAATTCCTTCCCAAAAACCTTTAGAAATCCTTGCATACAAAGAACGATGCACGCTGCAAGAAAGTAGTTATCCCCTAACTAACCAATTGTAAAAAAATTAGATTCAATGTTAGATTTTGAATAGCATACACATAATGTCATAAGAATCATAAATGAACACAAATAATTGGATGAGAATGAGATTTATTTTCATTAATGACAAAAAAATGGTTTGGTTACAAACTATAACCGCAACGACACCATCCTGGAATAAGGATCTAAGTACCTCCACCCAAGGATGAAAATGTTTAGGATTGCCTCCAACACTCTGCACTCAAGAAGTTCCAAGGAAGACAAAGTTTTTCTTCTTGACAAGATAAGGAGAATTAAAATTTTGTAAACAAGGGTTTCCAGGAAGAGTGGACATTCTCAGATGCTAGGGAAATAGGGCACTTGCAGGATAATCTTCAAAAGGTCGACATAATGGTGCATTTCTTATCCTTCTTGGTTATTATTTTCCTCCACCCCAAGGATCTCTTTTATACTCCATTTTGACGGTTGGAGTCATTATATACAGGCTTTAGGAAGATAGAGAATGAAAAATCCCGTAAAATCCACCCGAAATGTTGGGAAAATATTTTTTTGAGCCAAAATTAACATGTACAGGGGTTGCTAACAGGGAACCTATATATGTACATAGATTTATTTAAGGAAAGTCACATACACTTTGATAACTGGTGTTTTTAAATAATTTTTCCTGGAGGAAAAAATGGATTTAAGTCATACAATCAGGGAAAGGGATGTACCATAGGTCAATAAGTCATCACATGCATGTATAGTGGAAAATTATGATATAGAAAATGCCCCCTAATGTGTGAGGTCAGAAGATACACTGATGGACAAAATACATTATAAAATTCATGAGATAGTGGAGGGGCCATTGGGTAGGAGTAGTTGAAGTCCAATCTGAAATGGTACCTACAACATAAACAAGTAAGATACTCTCTTCTCAAGTCGGGCATTTCCATGCTTGAGTATGATGTGTTCGAAAACACAGGTATTCCAACAAAGGACGAGAACCTTCAGTAACCACTCACAAAACTAGATCAAATATCAACACACTAATATTTTAATGTGGTAAAACACCTATCAGGAAACATCTATGGCCCCATTCAATGCCAACACTTGGAAAAGTTTATTAATGCAAAAGAATAATGTTACAAAAATATTTTACAAGAGATTTTCTCACAATCAATCATCAGCAAATGATGCTATGTGCTCTTTAAATAGAGATCATGGAACAATTGAGTGTTAAGCCATAGCTCAATGCAACATTTAATATCAAAGAGAATATGAACCTCTAGATCACTCTATTTCAGGAACATATCGTGACCATCATATTTCCTTACTACAAATGCTTACTAATGGATACTTAAGAAACACACTTTTACCTAACGACACATTAGACCACGTAGATCTTAACTAACTCCTAAGTGTCTAAATATACTAACATCCCCCCTTAATAACAACTTGGGATAGGATTGAAGGATTTACAATAGTGACACAATAGGAGAAGGAAGGAGGCATTAGAGCATGTCCCCCCTTAATGAAAACTTCTTTAACTCCTAACATAGATCGAAGTTTGGAAAACTTCACTTCTGTAAGAGACTTTTTGAAAATGTCTGCATCTTGATATTCTGTAGGGAAAAAGAGCACTTCAATGACTTGATCATGAATGATCTTTCTGATGAAGTTCATGTGTAGCTCAATGTGTTTGTTGCGCTGATGTTGAAATGGGTCTTTCACGAGCTTGATGGCACTCTGATTTTTGTACCAAGGGATGGTCGGATGTTGTTACTAGAATCCAAACTCTAAAAGGACCTGTCAAATCCAAACAGCTTCATGACTTGCATTTAACATTGCTTGGTACTCTGCTTCTGGTAAAGAAAGTGCAATAGCCTATTATTTATTACATGCCCAAGTGACAAGTCCTGAACCAAGGATAAAAACATAACCTACAATAGACTTTTGATCATCAAGGTCGTCAACCCAATCTGAATCAGTGAAACCAACCAATAAAGGAGCCCCCCTTGAATTGTAATGTATCCCGAACTAAATTGTAACTTAGACGTATAGAAGTATCCTTTTAGCTTCTTTCCAATGGTTTTCATGGGGTATTTTCATATACTGGGAAACAAGACCAACAACAAAGGAAATAGCAGGACGGGTATGAGTCAAGTATAAGAGGCTACCAACTAACTGAGAATACAAGGTGGTATCAACTTTAGGAGAAGTATAGGTGGCATTAATCTTGACTCCAGACTAGAAGGGAGAAGGGGTTGGTTTACAATATTCCATGTGAATGTGGCGAAGAATGTCACAAGCATACTTAGACTGGGAAAGAAAAATTCCTTCATTGGTTTGCAAAACTTGGAGGCCAAGGAAATAGTGAAAAAATCCTAAGTCTGTCATTTCAAATTTCTTCTCAAGGCTTATTTTCACATGGTTTAAATTTTTTGAGACACTACTAGTAAGGATAAGATCATCAATATAAAGGACAAGGATTATGATATGGCTTCCTAGTTTCTTGGTATATACATTAGGATAAGAATGGCATCTAGAAAATCTAGTTTCAATAATAAAGCTTTCCATTTTGGCATACTAAGCTCAAGGAGCTTGCATAAGACCATAAAGAGATTTATTGAGGTGACAAACAAGGCTAGAGTCATTCTGGACATAGCCAAGAGTTTGTTCCATGTAGATTTATTCTTGCAAATCCCCATTCAATAAGGTGGATTTAACATCCATCTGATGGACCTCCCATTTATGTGAGGCAAAAAGGGCAAGAACAAGGTGGATGGAATTCATTTTGGCTGCTGGGGAAAAGGTTTCATTATAGTTAGTTCCTTCAACTTGGGAAAATCATTTGGAAACTAACTGAGCCTTATGTCTTTCAACACTTCCATCTAATTCATACTTAGTTCTATAGAACCATTTACATTTGATAATTTTTCTTCCTTTTGGAAGAGGTACAAGATCCCAAGTATCATTTTCCATTAAAGAAAAATATGCTTCATTCATTGTTGTATTCCAATCTGTATGACTTGAAGCTTATACAAATGTCTCTGGATCATGACTCTCTAAAACTTGAGCCAAAAGAGAAGAGTCTCGCTATAATTGAGAACCTATTCGACACTGATATCAAGGGTCACCGACAAGGTCACCAACTTCTTCTCGTGTTGAATGGACCCATCTATGAAGCAATGGTGTTGGTGTTGGTTCATGTTCAATGTACTCATCTAGAGAAAGTTGAGGATGCAAAGGTGGATTTTCATTCTCAATGTCATCATATGAAGAAGAAACCAGGATAGGAATAGAAGAAGGAAAAAACATTGAAAATGGGTTGCACACCAAAGAAGAAACAATCATCATATTAGGCTCATAGGCCAAGATATTTTCATCAAATTTAACATCTCTTCTAATAATAATTTCATTACAATGTGTTTGAAGAATTCTATAACCTTTGGCATATTTAGAATAATCAAAAAATATACACTTCTCACTTTTAGATTGCAATGTTTTCCTTTTCTCATCAAGAATGTGAGCCCATACTATACTTATAAATACACGGAAATGACTTATATCTGGTTTAATTTTAGTCAAAGATTCTTCTAGTGTGGGAGTGCCATTTAATATGTAATTTGCACAGTTGATGACTTCCACCTAATAATTTAGACTTAATCCGTTAGATTAGATCATACAATTAGCCATTTATTTTAATGCGTGGTTCTTTCACTCAGCAACACCATTTTGTTGTGGTGTATATGGAACAATGTGTTGTATTTGGATTCCCTGTGTAGTGTAGTAAATTGTAAAATTATTCTTCACATATTCACCTCCATTATTTGTTCTTAAACTTTGAATTTGATGTATAGATTGTTTTTCTACAAGGGCCTTGTAGGCCAGAAACTTGTCAAAAACTTTTATCTTAAGTTTTAAGAAGTAAACCGAAGTACGTATGGAAAATCCATCAATGAAATTTAATAAATACTTGCACCCAAAAAAAGAAGGAGAAGAAGGTGGACCACACAAGTCATTGTGAACAAGTTTCAAAGGGCTCGAGGCATGCCAAGAGGCACGTCTGTGAAAATTGTCCTGGTGATGTTTTCTGACAACACAACCGACACAAACACCATCTCTGCATGAAACAATAGGAACACCAGTCACCATTTTTTGATTACATAGTTTCTAAAATGAGCGATAGTTTCGATGACCAAACCACTCATGCCAAAGTTTTCTCAAATCATCACTATGAGCAACAAAAACTGATGGAAAAGATGATGAATCAAAGTTGTCAAACTTGTACAACCTAGTAATATCATCAACAATTCTAGTTGCAAGAACATGTTGAGGATCATTTAGATCCTTGATTACAACTTGGTGAGGTGAAAACTCTATGGTTTTACCTTCACCTGAATGAGTGATTTGATATATTGATAGAAGGTTACAAGAAAAATTTGGAACAAAGAATACATCATTGAAATGACCATTATCCACCTAAACTATTATATATCCTTCAACACTAAGAGATATATCATCAACAACAAATATTTTCTTGGTGTTACATTCATTTAGAATAGAAAATATGGCTTTCTCCTTAGCCATATGATAAGATGCTCCAAAATCAGTAAGCCACTCATTAGAAGTAGTAGAAGTTGCATTGAAGAAGAAACCATAAGAAGAAAGTGCATTTCCATGAGAAGAAGAAGAAGAATTAGAATCAATACTAATGTTGTGTTTATTCATCATTGCTTCTAAATCTACCATCTTCTTGAAAAATTTGGACTCATCACGACCATCTTTCCCACAAAATTTCCAATGCCTGTGAGTTTTCTTATTTTTAGATTTTTTCTTTGTCACAATTAGCTTTTTAATCTTTCTGAGTGGGTTTGGGACCCTTGTTTTGCATGTTTTTATGGCTAGTATGTTTCTTCTTGGGATTCTTGGGTTTATCTTTCTGTTGGGAAATAAAGGCTTTGTTGGAGGCACCTGCAGTGTTGATCACTCCTAGTTGTACAAGCTTATCTTGCTCTCTAATCAAAGCATCATAAAAGGACTCAAGAGTGGGTTTTTTGTAATATTTCCCTGAAACCTCTCTCATGGCATAAAAGGTAAATACAAACACAAAATATGCACTACCTAGCTTAGAAATATTAATATAGATGCAACACTCTTCCTCCAGCTTTATGTTACACTCTTCACACAAAATTCTAAGTGTTTTAAAATTTAGATAGATAGTCTTCAATGCAAGAAGAATCATTTGGACTTAAAGTCAATATTTGATTTTCTAACTGATGTTCTCAAATAATATTGTGTTTACCAAACATAGATTCAATATTTTCCCAAGCTTCATCGGGGTCTTCAATTTCTTGAAGGTGGAACCTTAAATTAAGAGAGATAAAAATTATGATCAGTCTATCTGTTTCTTCATTTATATTAGCCCATTTAACTTTCTTTTCATCATCAGTGGGTTCTTTTTCCTTTCCCAACGTAATGTTGTACATGCCTTTACTTCTTAATAAATCCTCCATATGGGATTTCCATTGGAAGTAGTTGGTGTTGGTAAACAAAAGATCATTGGAATATTCCATATTAAATATGTAGATAATATGTATTTAAAAACTAAAATTGATGATTTGGATGGAAATATCTCGAACAATTAGGTGGTTTAAAAAAAAACAGAACTGAAAGCAAGCTTCATATGTGAAAGTTATGCCCTCACTTTTACAAATAAGTTGCTTTATGAAGTGGCTCACTTTTATAAACAAAAACAGGGATCAGTTTTACAATGAAGTTACTTTATAAAAGAAAGTTACATGCAAAATAAATAACTTTAAAATAAAATATTAAAACTACTTATAGTGATTCACTTTTATACTTGGAGTGAAATACACTTCATAATGGATGCATGAAAATTTACAAATAAAAGTAACAAAAAAAAGAATTGAACTCAAGACCTCTTACTTAATAAGGAAAATTTTAACCAAGTGAGCTAGAAAAACATATTGTATTGTTTAGAATGAGGATTGGGGGTGTTTTTGTTGTTGTTGTGGAAGATGACCTTGGAGAGCGTGCTAAGAAAAAACCTTTTTCACACAAGAAAAATTTGTCACTTCTCGATGATAACAAGGGTTAGATCTCGGTTAGCTTACCTGGAAAATGCACCTTTTCCTATATGTTTATGATTTGTTGATATCACATGGGGCATAGGGAAAATAACATACGTAGATCCAAAAGAGTAGAAACCTGGAAACAAACAAAACAAAACCGAAATAATACTCTTCAAAAATTTAAAAGGGGCGTACTCAAGATTTATACCTCCAAATCTGACTGAAATGGTCGTATCTTGGGAAATGAAAACCTTTTCGAGTGAAATGATAAGCATTATTGATTGAAACGAGCACTCTAGACACAATTGAATAGTCCTCTTAACCTAAAAATGTATGAAAAAGAAATAAACCAGAGAAGAGGCAATTCGACTTCACGATCTCGATCTACAATGGGAGCGGGTCTTCAAATAGGATCAGATACCATGTTTAACCACATAAGTATTCCAATAGAGTATGAACACCGTCAGAACCACTCACCATAAAACCCCTACAGGGAAACATGCACGGCCCAAGCCAACGTGGCCACTTGGAGCAGTTTATCAATGCAAAAGGAAAACATTATAGAGAGATTTGACAAGAGATTTTCTCACAATCGATCATCGAAAAATAAACCTTCGTGCTCTTTAAATAGAGATCATGGACCAATCAGGTGTTAAGCCACGGATCAATGTAGTTGTTAAGATCGAGGAGAATATAAATGCCAGATCACTCTATTTCGGGAACATATCATGACCGTCGGATTTCCTAACTACAAATGCATACTAAAGAAACACACTAAGAAACACACTTTTACCTAACGACACATTAGACCAAGTAGATAGTAAATAAATCCTAAGTGTCTAAATATCCTAACATGATGCAAGCATGATTGTCAATCAAATACACTGTGGATCAATGAATGGTATAAATATAATTGATGTCAATGGCCACAAAAATTATACATAGTAGATCGATGTGATATATAGTTGTAGCAATCATGGCCATGAGGAAATACATAGTGGATCCATGTAAAAATGTAGATCATATCCACAAATGGATACACAGTGGAATTATGCCTCAAGATCATATTAGAGGATATATAGAGCCAAAAGAGTGAACAAACTGATCCTTTGCAAGTACCAATGTCTGAGGATGGTACAATAAATATAAGTCGGGTAGGAGCACAAAAGTGGTGATGCTCATACTTCACCCAAAGTCTTCAATCTAACTGATATGGTACGAGTATGCACTATGTGAATAAAGGATCTAAAGTTGAACATAGTGAGATGTAGTTTGATTACTAGGCATTAATGTATACCATTAAAAAAAGTGAGACAACCCACCATTGATGATAATGAACATCAAGGTACCTAGTACAATCTAACAAGTGTGAATAAATAATCTGATGTCAAGCACCTAATAGAATCTATCAGGGGACATTGAAGTATTCCTAATGTCAATAGCGAGGGAACTTTCCACTGATGACTGCAAGCCCCAAGGTACTAATAAAAAATCGAAATCCATGTCCCAAAGAAAGATGTGACAAATTCGATAGGAAGAGATCCATTGGAAGGAGGTAATTAAGGAATCCCCCATGATCTAACATGATGGGTAGCAGAAGGCCAAATATTTGGAATAAATCGAATGAAAAATATTGTAAGGACCACACCAAGGTACAACTCCAGTATGCACCAGATGGAATAGAGCACGACATAGACTCTATGAAAGGTAGCTAATAATGGAGACTACTGTCAAAGATTAGGAATCCACTAATGGGGTCAAATGGAAACCAAGGTACTGCATGAATCCCTATGTGTAATAATGGGTGTTGACATCAAACACAAGGGAAACAACTCAATCAACGATCAATAATGGTTTTTCATATGCTAAGTGCAAGGTCACCTATCAATAATGGAAATAGGCCCAGAGTGAAACTCTAGATCATACTCTCAGAGTAACTAGTCGTAGTCGATGAAAGAAGAGCCACTAGCAAGAGGTCAATAAGTAACTTATATACCGACACAAGTGAGATAAAAAGATACTTGTGAAACTAAGAAATATTTGACTGACATAGAAAGGCTGACTTGGAAAGACAACGTTTTTGCAGAATGTCCACCATAGGTTGACTTCCACTAAACGGAAACACGAAAAAAAATGTGACTTATGCAGCATGGACTATAAACTGGGATACGTCTATGACATGACAGGTGTCAAAAAACAATCCATATGATTAGAATAATAACCATCCAGAGGAGATTATGCTAAAAAATGAGAAAAAGGGCCTCCTAAATCCATACTAAACCAAATAATGAGATGAAGACTCATAATATTGTGTTTTGTTCAAGGGTGATACAAGTAGTTTCCATATATATAATATTTAGAATAATTCCCATCCTTATTTTTATTTTTGTCTTTTTCATATTATAAAGCCTGAAAATGAATAAAAGAATGATGTAGTACAGTGGAGGAAATAAGCATAGTGGGTGAGAAAACTTGTTTTAAGAGTAAGAAACATACCTATTATTAATAAAAGGAAACACATGGAGGATATGGATTCTCTAGGGAATTTTCCTCCAGAGATAAGGTGTCAAGTTGCAAAAGAAAAAAATTGCAAGGTTGGTGGTTATTCAAGAATGCATTCAATTCGATTTATACAACAACATGAAGAAGTTGAAATTAGGCATGAAAGACACAAGTGGCCAATATGTTATGCAGATACAACTTAACAAAAAAAATTGGAAGCTCTGGGGGTAATTTGGCTAGAAATGTTTTAAGAAGAAGTAATGAGGCTTCATTGCAAAGTCATGACAGGACTAAAGAGAGCTTCCAAGCCTACAAGAACTACAACATGAGTGTCAAAATTTCAAGTAAGGTATTAACTAGGGCACTCATGAAGGGTTAATCTCTACCATTTGTCAACAACACCTTTAAAGAATCTTGAAGGTATGATGTCGTGAACAAATGGGGTTGACCCTATGGAAGATATGTGATCGATATAGATAAATACATTGTTCAAGAAGAATGGAAAATACCCTATATGCTAGTAAATAAGACAATACCTACTGAAGAATCTGAAAATTGTTGACATAATTAGAAACATATGTTAGATGGAGTCAGGTAGGTAATGGCCAAAAAAATATTGAGGAGAAGATATGCAATTTCAACGCAAATTCATGGAAGGACTAAACAAGACTCCCAAGCCTACAACATTGGCACCAAACTGCGAACAAAATTCTAACTAGGGCACCCATGAACAATAATCTCTACCACATGAATTACGACACTTCAAAAAAACAAAGAAGGTTATATGTCACAACTTAGTGGGGTCAATTCTAGGGAAAAATGAAACACAAAACGGATATTGCAAAAATGAATGAAAGGGATAATAGAACCTAATGCCAGTTTCGAGATCATTACCTGTCATAATGGATTGACATGAAAAGGTACCAATGAAAATGTATCGAAATTCCTATATATAAAACCAAAAACACTTACCTAGAAGTTAATAAGTCCAATATAGAAACCTTTGACAAAACATGTGCTATGGGATACAAAACTTGAAAACACGAAACCATAAAAATACAATATGTATATAGCAACGCACATCCTTACAACTTATGAATATTAGTTCTCCAGGTAGATCCTATTGCTAGGCTCAAGACAATGGTTTATTTGGTAATAAACATGTAAAGTTTCCATAATCATAGCTTCAAGAAAAGCCTCATATGAAGAAAACTCAACATCCATGAAACTGGGGCTTGACAACACAAAACTTCTAGAGATATAGGTCTTAAAAAAAACCAAGATCAAACTGAAGAGGAAACACCAGATCACTCAGGTCAATAGGGGGAAGCAAGGGCTCCCACACCCCCATTGGATAAAACACCTGATCAATTACCGAGACCTTGTCTTGAGAAGGCAAACATAATTGTAAAGGATATTTCTTAGGATCAACTTAACACCGAGGATAATACTCCACATAATTCACCTGTGACGGGGAAGATCCTACTCAAACACTAGGAACACACAAAGGGGGAACTTGAGATAAAGAGAAATTAAGCTGGTGATTATCAGATGAAAGATGATCAATAGTGACAATGCATCCATTGTGAGGTAAATGCATCACACAAAAGAGCATAGACACCACAACCTTCATATCATAAACATAATCACACCCAAGAAGCATATCGAAGTCTAAAGGATCTGGCACTACTAATATATCGACTAGAACAATTTTCAAACCTAAGGTGATATTCAACTAAGGAAGAATCCCTAGAAATTCACTAAGTCTTCTTTCAAAATCCAACAACTCATTGGTAGCTGACACGAATTTGGGAGAACCAAATGCATTCCAAACAAAGGAGGATAAAACATTTGCATAGGATCCTTCATATACAATACATCAATGAATTCCTTTCAGCGTATATTCAACTAGAACCATTATCTAGAAAGGTGTAGAAGAAGGAAGGAGAGGCTCTGCAAATTCATTCTAATCAAAGGAAACAATCCCAAGACCTGGAGGGATCATACACGAAGAGAGTGAAACTCCCCCTTGTTCAGAAGGTACTGAACTGGAAATGATAAGGAAATGGTCAAAAGACACATCACTCCCCAAAATAAGAATGGGCACTCGAAGATTGCATCAACGATATCACTTCCTTAGAATTGTCAGTCTCTAAGAGAAGAGTGGGATTGACTAAATATTTCATTGGCTTGACCACTTCCTCAACCACTGGTTGAATAGGATGTGAGATAAAATGGTCAAGAGATGCATCAACCACCAAAAGAAGAACTCTATCGTCCGGATATGGGATTGACACGATCACTTCTTCAAGCAACGATTTATTAGATTGTTTGGAAATCGAATATGACTCAGGACTAGAAGGTCCTTCAAAAAAATACCACGCTCTTCATACCACTAGAATAGTAGGGAACAAATGAGTAAGGTGATATCCTTTGAAAATATTAGAAGGGAACTTTGGCTTGTGTCTTATACATCTAGGTTTTGCAACACTTACAATTCCCCCAACATGACTTGCAGTGGTTGATGGGTTTCTGCCAGCATAATTTGAAATGGATAGGTTCTAATATCCAACATGACTTGCATATGTTGGTGCCATTTGTCCAGTATGACTAATAGTGACTAGACTCGTGCTCCAAGAATGAATCACAAAGGCTAGTTTCTTTCTCCCAACATGACAAGGAGAGGATGGTTGCATATCTCCAACATGACTTGCAGATGTTAGAGACTTAGTTCTAGTATGACTTGCAGGGATTGGACTTTTTCTCCCAGCATGACTCGCAGAGGCTATTTCCTTGCCCCAAACATGACTGGCAGAGGTTGGCAACACATCTCAAACATGACTATAATAGGTTGGTGATTGGTATGCAACGTGACTAGCAGAGGATGGAAACACATCTCAAAGATGAATAGAAGAGGTTGGTGACTGGTATCCAACGTGACTAAAACAATTGGTTACTTCTTCTTCTTCTTACTCTACCTCTTCCTATTCCTTTTAGACTTCTAGTTACTAGTAGCCATACTTTCACCAAAAGAGGGAGAAGGAGAATGATTAGACTCCGTTAATGCAAAAGGTGAAGGATCAACATCCTATTGTGGCAAACAACAACCCCCCTTTATTTTTCAAGAAAGTAAAGGGGTCCCCTTATTAATTTTCGTAATGTCACTTTGATTTGTTTTTGGTTTTCTATTTCTATTGTTTTTTATGTCTTGTTTGTACTTTTGGTGTTCTCATTATCTTCCTCTCTTTGATATATTTCCATTGATATTATTTGTTTGGTTTGATTTTCTTATATAGTCATGTAAATATTTTATCATTTAGGTGATTGGATTGGTTTTCATTGGACATTATTATATCACAACAACTTGGTTAATTATTGATAGTAGTTTTAATGTGAATTCCTCATATTCACTTTGTTATGAAACAAGATTATGAGGAATGTTTTTATCATACAATAATTAGCATGCAATTCTAAAATATGATTCAATTGGTTGATTAAAATTTTCCAAAAATTGAGTGTTTACTAAATCTTATGAAATTAATTTCCTCAAATTTGCAAAATATTCCCAAATCTCAAAATATAATGTCCATCCTAGTATATTTAGAATAAGTGATATCAATTAGATTTGATTTTATTAATTGATTTTGGTTAATTAAGATTTGGAGATCGTGTAGGTCATCTTTTAATAGATTTTTCTTATTGATTTAATTTGTTTTTGTTACAAGTGTATATTACAGATCTGCAGTTCAACTATAGTCTCCAAGATACTCCCAAAATAATTCATTCGGTTAAAATTATTCATCTCTACAAGGCATAATGCTTGGAAAACATCAAATGGAAAATTTGTATCATTTCAGGACGCCATCTTCCATATTTTCTTCTGAACAAACAGTGAAGAATATCTTCAAACGATTGAAAACCCACTTTAGAAATAAGTTGATTTACCTTCATCAAAAACGGGTTCCTCATAAAATAAATACTTTAGGGGAAATCGTATTAGGAAGGAGGCAGAATTTCCTAGATTTGTTATTACAAACAGCTCACAAGAAGCAATTTTGCAGGTCGATTTCCGTGAAATCCGTGAGGAATCGCCTCAAACGGTTGAACATCGACTCCCCAAATGGGTTGATTTAGCTTCAACCCAAACCATTTCCTCATAAAATGAACACTTTGGGAGAAATCGATATTGGAATTGCACAAATATTTCTTGGATCATAAATCACATCACTTTTTAGGAGATGATTCTGTAGATCCATTTATGAGTAAACCGAGAAGAATTTCTCCAATCAGTTGAAAAAACATCTAAAGAATGGGATGGTTTACTTCTCACATGGGATGTTTTTAAAATAAATAGATAGTTGTGAAGATATTATTAATTGTCTTAAAGGGTTTTTTCCATAATTTCATCTTTTGGTTGTTTTGAATTCTGTAGCTGACTGATAATTCTATAGCTAATAGTGGGATTCGACCTGAGTTGAGAAATTATAACAGGTTTCATATTATTCTTATAATAAGGGGACGGAGAATAGGGAGATAATTGTTGCAAGATTAGAGACTCATTGCATTGTTGTAATGAGTATTCATCTTGTAGAGGATTAGCCATATATTGGATCGGCATTGGAAGAACTTCTTATTTTGTAGCCATTATTGAGCATTGTTATTCATTTTGAAGACTTAATAAAGAGTTTATTCAGATCTTGTTACTCTCTATTTTTATGAGTATGACTATATTTTCAACACTATTGTTGAATTAGAATAACTCATGCCTATTTCAAATTTCTGACAAGCTATCTTGTGGGATTGGATAGAGGTAGAGATAGAACTGAAATATTGCATTTAAACAAAAATTTATACATTTAGTTGCATAGCTATCTATCAAATTAGTGTTATATTTGTTTTGATTTTATTCTTGTCATTTTATTTGGATTTTTCCAATATTCTGACATGACCTCTTGGCTTAAATGCATTTCCATTTGAATTTGATATATGCACAACAAAGATCTAATAACTATTTGTCAGATAGTTGTATGTGCATATTGGTTCGAAAAATAGCAGGTTTTGAAACTATTTCCCTGGCCATGTTATTTTCATTTTATTCTAAATTCAATGATGGTTCACATTTCATTATCTTGCTCTTGATTGGGAAGAGATCTATATCTTTTCCTGATTGAGATATATTATAATTTATTTTTCTTGTTTGCATATTAGATTAGAGTGCATCTACATTGTATTTAGGAAACATTTGTAGAAGCCTCCTTTCATAAGAGAAAATCTATTGGTGTCTTAGAGAAGACCTTATTTCATCTTGAAGATTTCTTGCTTGGAAGCATGTTGTGAGAGAGTGATTCTTTTCCGTTTGTCTATTGATAAAAGCAAGTAACATTATACATTAGTAGATAGAATGTCATGTATATATTTGTGTACATAAGTATTAGTTTAGAATATATCTGCATTTAGTTTAGGATAGTTTCAAATAAGGGTAATTGGACCCATAAATCCAGCCGGAATCACCATCCCAAATAGATAAGGGCCTAATTGGGGCCCTAACTGGGTGATTTTCTTATAATGTTGAACATGGTTAGTTTTGGCCATTAACATTTTTAGCACTAGAAGGATGGCCTGACAAGTGGCCATCATTTTTGTGTCGTTGGTTTTAATTCATTCATTTTTTATTCAATGTCTTCTTATAAAATTCATGTTTGGAGTTGTATCTCTGGTCAAACATCCTGCAACACTCCAACAAAGGTAGTTAAAAACTTGTCACAGGTAAAATTTAATGGTGAGTCTAATTTTTCTACATTTGATCACATTTTTCAATTTATTTTAAATTGTAATGATTACGGAATTAATGAAGGTGTTATGTGCAGGATTTTTACTCTCACACTTATAGGACATGCCAAATAATGGTGTCAATCATTACCAATTGTTTCTGTAGATAGTTGGGACGAATTTGGTTGAATGTCCCTTCAAACATTTCAATACTATGATTGTAATCAGGTTTTCCTAAAACTTGAGAACTTGGGTAGAATTGAAGGTGAGTCTTATGAGGATTTTCTTCCTAGATTCAAATTAACTTGATTTAAATTTCAATCCAAATATTTTCCTTCTCATATTTAATTAATAATATGGTTTAGACATATTCTTTCACTTCCTTGTATTAATTATGATCAACCAAAAAATATAACTTTTCTTAGTGTATTTTCTATTGTTGATGAACCTGTTACTTTGTGTGTCATGGTTGATCTTATTATAACAACTAATTCATAAATTATTAATGAACCATTTCATGAATACATAAATTCATTTAATGAAATCCTAACTCATCCTGAAAATTTTTCAAATCTTAACTTAATTGTTGTTTATAATAAAGTGGAAAATCAAGAATCATTTATTGTCCATGATGATGACAGTTGTCCCATTAGAAGTAATTTAACTAAAATTTCTGATATTACTATTAGTACTACTCATTCACATATATCAAAACATATAGATAGTCATTTTCAAGGAGAGAAATCTTTATCCAATCAAATTATTCCCCTCCTTGAAAGTGATATTTGTGCTGAGGAAAATGGAGAAATGGCATTAGAAACTCAAGTGAAAATCTCTAATGATAATGATCAATCTATGAACATAGAGACATTTAGTTTTATCTATTCCAATAACCATTTTTCATTATACCCTGATCTTTTTGGTGACAAAATTTTGTTTGATAATCAGTTAATAGTTCCTGTTCACATAAATCAAACAAATTATTCATATTTCACTCATAATTATTAGAATAATGAATTCTTAATTGATTGTTTTTTCAATGATTATCATACATGTTCATCATATTATGCATATGGTTCTGATTTAAAGGAAAAGAGTCAAGGTAGTGATTGTGAAATTATTTATGATGGTGATTTAGAAATTGAAAATATCAAGGCACTTTACTCTCGAGTGATGGTTATGCCAGGTCCTCGTGTTCTCAATTTTCATAATTAATCTATACTTCAATATGTAGGACATCCTTTTATTGATCATATTATAATTAAACCTCATCTTGAATCTTCTCATAATGATTTCAATTTTCACAGGATAAACTCCATGCCTATCTATGATTCTGATGATAATTCTGAAGTCATTATTCCTTGTCATGATATTGAACTTTTAAAAAAAGTAGATTATAATATTTATCACATTATTTCGGCTACTACTTGTGCCAAGGAAATTCTTGTAGATAAGTCTTTTCTATCTTGTAACAGTAATGTAAATTATTTTCCTGATTTAAACAGTACTAACGTTTTTTCTACAAGGAGAGAAAATCATTGTTTGAACCATGTCTTCCTTTAATAAATACCACATTGGTTTTAATGATATGATATAAATATGGTTGAAAATACTTTCTTAACAAAGTTCCATGTAGAAAATTTTCATTTATTAAATTTATGAGAAATATTTGTAAATAATAGATTTAGATTTTCTTTTGATAGTTTATTATTAATTCAATTTATATTACTAATGTTTCATATGTACATATGTGTAGATATGAAAGAACTTGAATGGATCCATTGGAAGTATGACTATACTTACTCATATTTTCCTCATAAAATTAGGGTAGGAGTAGGTTTAGTTTAGTTTAGGTTTATTTTATTTTTCTAAATAAAGCAGTTGTGAGATTATGGGATAATATTGAGTTGTCACCAAGGTAATAACTTTTCCTTGTTCATTCTTATCTTACTTTTCATTCTTTTCATTAAAGTTTTGTTATAAGCTTTATTCTTAAAACCAATCATTTAAAGCTTAATCATTGTTGCAAGAAGTAAGATTTGAAAGAGGGACAATATACAATACTTTGGTAAATCATAACTTTTCTTTAGTTAGAAGTTTACTTTTGCAATAAAAATCCTAAATCATTCTAAATCATTTAAGACATAACCCATCTCGATGTCAACATAATTGAAAAACATGTCAATTTTTTCTTATGTTGAGATATTCCTTTTCATTTTTGTCTAATTGTCTTTTTTGAATTCATGGCTTATTAGTTTCTCCTTTCTTTCAAGTTCGTAATTTTTTTTTTTAGTTATGTAATTTCACTTTTATCTTAGAATTTGATTTGCTTGGATTTGACTAGCTTCTCTTCACTCTTAGTCTTGATTTGATTTCATGACTTTTCCAAAATTTATATGAGAGAAAATATTTCTAAGTTACGCCAGTTGGTTTACATGAGGAAATATTTACTTTATATGTTTAAATAAGATTTCATTTATCTAAAGGTCAACTATACCTAGTTTTCACTTTTCGTGTACATCAATTGTTATCTATGGGGAACACTAAAATATGTTTCAAGTATTATAAGTTCACTTTTATAAAGGAAAAAATTTCCTACAGTCTTTACTTTGAACCCTCCCATAACCCTCCACAATTAAAAACTCTACTTTAGTAGATGAAGAGAAGACTAGTGAGGTCAAACTTAAATAGTATCGTATCTATTTCTTTAAATAGAATACCTCTCATGCCACCCCGCTCTCTTCACCTAATTGATAAAAGAAACTATTCAAATATTTTAACCAAAAGGGTGGCAAGAGAGTTGAAAGCACATGTGTGGGAAGTGTGTGCAAACCCATCAGGGTACTGAACAAGGTCGCTGGCAATGGGTCAATGCATACATGGTATCAAGACAACTTCATCAGGGTACTGAACATGCATGTTGTCAATGAAACAATGTCGAGTAAAAGAGGTAATAAATGCATACTAATCCTTAAATCCTCCTAGTTATTTTCATTGGCCAACAGTAGAAAAAGAATAAAAATAATGAGTATTCCCTATTTTTGGATTCCTAGTTTTAGAACTGGACATTCAAGTACTTTTATCCTTTAAAAAATATTTTTCTTTGATTTTGTCTTCTATGGGACCCTTAGGAGTGATGTCATGTGTGAGAAATTTTTGAAAGCTTTCATTTTGATATTTAGTAAATTTAGTCATATTATCTTAACCAAAGATAATTGCTTCGTCCCCATGTGTCACCAATTGTTTTTTTTTTGTAAGTAAGTTTTTGTGTTATATAAGAATCCTTCTTAAAACCAGGATCAAGAGTACATTTTCTTAGTCATGCGGTTGTAATTACTGAACTGCTCCGTGAGGAGAAACCAGTTCAGCCAACCGTATATAATAAGTAGCAAAATTGCTAATAGAGCTAGTGAAAATCTAAACTATTTAACTACCATGAGAGCCACTAGAGCTAAAGTAAGGAACAAGCACTGTATAATCTGGAACATACTCAGGCAGGATGCTAGGCCAGGGTTCCTCTAAGACAGGTGTCCCGCTGGCAGTCCATTGCATATCCGTGGCATTGTTGCGCTCATCCCCGTGCACCTGGATGCTGGTATCCGTCCCCTCGGCTACCATTGTCGAAACTGCCTCGTCGTTCCCTCCTGTCGAGTGTGTCAAAGTCTCCTTCCGCACGAGAGCGGTCGTGGGCTCTGGAGAAGCTGTCGTCCCATCGAAATGCTGGCCTTTCCCTGTGGTAGCTTGTTGGTAACTACTTGCATTGTCACTGGATGTCTCAGGAGGATCGCTGGAGATCTCTGGAGCGGCTGGAGGGGGAGTGGCTAGGAGCTGAAGAAGGATAGAAAGTCTCCCTTCCATTTGCTGGACCCGGAAATGGAGGTCATTCACACCATCCCGGAGCTCAAAAACAAGGTCCTGTAGAATGGCATAGTGTTCACGCGGTAGAGAGGGAGAGGTCGTCTTTTGATTGTGACGAGCTTGCCCATGGCGCGACGGCGGGGGAGAGGAGGAGTGCAAGTCGGGGGGAGAGCGCCATGCCTGGGTCCAGGAAGTGTCGACTAAAGCTCCACAGCGAGGACCAGAGGTAGGTGAACCGGAGGGCGAGGAGGAGGAGCGAGGGCGTCGCGGGTGCCAGGGAGAGCCCCGACGAGGGCGCATACGAAGACGCGGCATGGCAAAGCTCGGCTTCTGCAGAGGGTCTGCAGAGCCAAGGTGGAGTGTGAAAGTCGCCTGAAAAACCATGAAAATCGCAGGACCAGAGTCTAAGCCACACAACCAGGCGAAAATGCCAAAATAAATCCTCATGGTTCGATGCATAGAGTGGGTCGAGGGGGGTGGGATTAATGCCCCTCCCATCAGCCTTGAATGCGGTTTAAAGTCTTGGGGTGGCAGCTGCAGCGGGCACGAGCCGAGCACATGGCTCTGTGCTTCGCTGGCCTCCTCCCTCGCTCACGGCCTGCCAGGTGGACCTCAATACCACCCCGATCGGGGGCCCATGTGTCACCAATTGTTGTGGCAAACAACAACCCCCCTTTATTTTTTAAGAAAGTAAAGGGGTCCCCTTATTAATTTTGGTAATGTAACCTTTATTTGTTTTTGGTTTTCTATTTCTAGTGTTTTTTATGTCTTGTTTATCCTTTTGACATTCTCATTATCTTCCTCTCTTTGATATATTTCCATTGATATGATTTGTTTGGTTTGATTTTCTTATATAGTCAGGTAAATATTTTATCATTTAGGTGATTGGATTTGTTTTCATTGGACATTATTATATCACAACAACTTGGTTAATTATTGATAGTAGTTTTAATGTGAACTCCTCATATTCACTTTGTTCTGAAACAAGATTATGAGGAATATTTTTATCATTCAATGATTAACATGTGATTCTAAAATATGATTCAATTGGTTGATTAAAATTTGCCAACAATTGAGTGTTTATTAAATCTTATGAAATTGATTTCATTAAGTTTGAAAAAAAATCTCAAATCTCAAAATATAATGTCAAATCTAGTATATTTAGAATAAGTGATAACAATTACATTTGATTTTATTAATTAATTTTGGTTAAACAAATTTGTCGATTTTGTAGTTCATATTTTAATAGATTTTTGTTATTTATTTAATTTATGTTTTTACAAGTGTCTATTACAGATTGCAGTTCAACTATACTCTCCAAGATATTCCCAAAATAATTCATTCAATTAAAATTATTCATATCTACAAGGCATAATGTTTGGGCAACAACAAATGGAAAATTTGTATCATTTCAAGATGCTATCTTCCATATTTTTTTCTGAACAAATGATGAAGAATATCTTCAAACGAAGTAAACCCCACTTCAGAAATCAATCGGTTTACCTTCACCCCAAACAGTTTCCTTAGAAAATGAATACTTTGGGAGAAATATTATCAGGAAGGAAGCGACATTTCCCATATTTGTTGTTACGACTAGCTCACAGGAAGCAATTTCACAAGTTGATTTCTTAGTGATCAGTGAGGAATATATTCAAACGGATGAACACCCACTTTAGAAATGGGTCGATTTACCTTCAACCCAAATCATTTCCTCAAAAAATGAATACTTTAGGAGAAATCAGGATTGGAGTGGCACAATTTTTTCTCAGATCAGAAATCACGTCATTTTTAGGAGGCGATGTTGCAGATCAATTTCTAAGAAAACCGAAAGGAATTTCACCAAACAGTTGAAAACCCATCTTAAGAATGGGCTGGTTTACTTGTTTTTGGACCATTTTTCAAAAAAATAGATATTTGTGAAGATATTGTTACTTGTACTAAGGGTTTTTTTTCCAGAATTTTACCTTTTAGTTATTTTGAATTCTGTAGCTAATAGTGAGATTCAACCTGAGTTGAGAAATTATAAAAGGTTTCATATTATTCTTGTAATAATAGGATGGATAATAGGGACAAAATTGTTGCAATCATAAAGATGCATTTCACTGTTGTAATGAGTATTCATCTTGTAGAGGATTATTCATCTATTGGATCAATATTGGAAGAACTTCTTATTTTGTATCCATTATTGAGCATTGTTGTTTATTTTGAAGACTTAATAAAGAGTTTATTCGGTCCTTGTTACTCTCTTCTTTTATGTGTATGACTATATTTTCAGCACTATTGTTGAATCAGAATAACTCATGCTTATTTCAAATTTCTGACAAGCTATCTTGCAAGTTTGGATAGAGGTAGAGATAGAACTAAAATATTGCATTTGAGCAAAAAATTATATATTTAGTTGCATATTTCTCTATCAACTTAGTGTTATATTCGTTTTTATTTTATTTGGATTGTTCCAGTATTTTGACATGATATATTGGCTTAAATGCATTTCCATTTGAATTAGATATATGCGCAACAAAGATCTGATAACTATTTATTAGATAGTTGTATGTGCATATTGGTTTAATAAGTAGCAGGTTTTGGAACTATTTCCCTAGCCATGTTATTTTCATTTTATTCTAAATTCAATGATGGATCACATTTTGTTATCTTTCTCTTGATTGGGAAGACATCTATATCTTTTCCTGATTGAGATAGATTAGAATTTATTTCTTTTGTCTACATCTTACATTAGAGTGCATCTACATTATTTTTATGAAAATTTTGTATTTAGATTAGAGTGGCTTAGTTGAGCCCTTCTGTCAGCTTGAATATTGTTTTCTTGCAAGCATGCTCTGACAGAGTGATTCTTTTCCTTCTGTCTACTGATAAAAACAAGTAATATTATACATTAGTAGATACAAGGTCATATACATATATTTGTGTACATATATGTTAGTTTATATTGTATATGGATTTAGTTTAGGATAGTTTTAGATAAGGGTAACTAGACCCATAAACCCAGACGGAATCACCAACCCAAATAGATAAGGTCCTAATTGATGCCCTAACTAGGCGATCTCCTTATAATGTTGAACATGGTTAGTTTTGGCCATCAACACATAGATACAATTCATATGACATGATATTCTTATCTGAGAAGCTTCAAGAGAATTCAGGATATTCGAAGTGGTCCATAACCAAACCTGTAGTCCAACATTCATCTGAGGTGTTGGTTGTGGAGAATGCTTATCTTCTTGATTCATAGCTTTGTTCGAACCATGTTTGGACCCCATTTCTTGATGGGCAGGTGTGGGGGGGCTTCCTCCCATACTATTCTCATTAGGGGGGTCAGATCCCCCCCCCCCCCCCCCCCCCTCGTAGTGGATTCGAGGGAAGTACCCCCGCAGCGAAATTTTGGGAAAAATTTCTTTATAAAATATTGTCATTTCATAATCAATGTGGACCATTCATTATAAGGTCGAAAAACTGAGGGAATTTTATTGTGACTGAGGGTGATAATGAATATTGTGTTCTACGAGAGAAAGAAGATGAAGTTGCAATGCATTTGTTGTAGGTTGTATCCCTTCATTTTTTTTCGATAATAAAAAGGAAGGACCTAGAAATTTCTCTGCTGGATGTAGCCCACGGTGGGTGAACCATGTATATATATGTTTCTATTTCATTGTGTATATTATGTGTTTTATTTCCGGATTTGATTTATTTTATTGCTCCGTGATCCTATTTTTATAACACCAGGAATGTTCAAAGCGACCATCAAGAGGGCACCAATGTTTCCAAAGAATGGAAAAGCAAAAGAATCCCCTTGGGAAGGGCTCCCTTGGTTAGTATCCTCAAGAAATTTCACCATGGCATTTTTATGCACAGGTTCGTCCCTTGTGGGATTGTTCAAGTCCATAAAAGTATCACACACTGACTATGGAAAACTAGTGGTATAAAAACCCATGCCTTCTAGGAGGTGACTCTACACTTTCAAGGGAAAGACCAGTGGTCCTTCCCAACCAATGAAGCATTTGGTCAACCACCTTGAATAAACGATCCAAAAAGAGGTGATGTTGACACAATCTAAGGCCAACTATACAAAGAAACACTCCACTAAAAAGTCCTACGAGAAAAATCCAAGAAAATAACCTTTTCAAAACTTTGGCCTAGTGGATAAGGTCTCGATTCCAAAGCAATGAAAAAGTGGAAAGTGACCTTTCAGACAAATGAACGAGTTGATTAAGTCCCATGGATCAATGAACAAAGGAGGGAGAAGTAGTTATCCTAACCTCCTCTGACCAGCCTTATCTGGTGCAAGCACCCACGCTTCGTGGGGCACCCTCCAACAATACTGAAAAGTGTGATATGAAATATTCCCCAGGTACCATGGGAAACCCCCCTGCAGTCACCTATGATATCCCTAGGAAAATCAATTAAGTTCACCAACTCATATTCAGCGTTCGGGGGGTACAGTCAACAGTCGGTATCAAATGTATTAGAAGAGTAACTAAGCCTAAAGCCTCGAAAGCATTGTGTCTCACAAAGTTAATGGAAATAATGAAGCCCCCAATATATGATCTCTCTACTACGTTCAGTTAATCTTTGTAGTGGTTTTATCCTCGACTCTCCTTCATGTGACCTCTTTTTTAACTCTTGTGTGAGAGGAGCTTCCCATCTATACTTATATGATATTTGGGTTTGAACTCTCTATATCTCAAACTCCTATGTTTTTTTACCGACCATGGAGATTTATCTCTCCAATACTAATCCAAGGCCCTAACTCTAAACTTGTTTGTGAACCCTAGAAACAAATTCTAGTAGATTTTAAGTTTAGCGTTCATTTTAGCGGCTCTTCTTTACTCAAAGGGAACAAAAGTGAAAATTATGTTGTTTGAGACTCTTGAAAAAATGAAACTTATAAGCACACTGGAAAATAAAGCTTTGCACTAATTCTTCAATGAAAAAGAGTTTCAAAAAAGAAAAAATGCATGAACAATCTTTCTTGGTTCTCCCTCAATTTTTCCTTGCATGATGCAAAATGCACAATGTAACTTTCAAGAGAAACAAAAGAAACAAATAAAAGGATTTTCTTTCTTATTTTTCTTTGAAATTATTTCAAGATGAGAATAAAACAAAATTCAATGCTAATATCTTTTTTCTTTTTCAAATAACAATGCAAAGAAAGAAAGAGACCTAACTAGCAAAAAATTAAATTTTTTTTCGTGTTCTTTCTACCAAAGAAAAACTAACAAAAGATGTTAAAAGAAAGATTTTTTTTGTGTTTTTATGTTTAAAAAATACAAGGAAAGCACCAACGAAAATTTTCAAGCCAAATACAAACTCAAGTTTCAAACATGACCACAACAATGACCAGAAAACTAAGATCCTAAGAACAAGACTAGTCTTATAGAAGTGCAATACAAGATATCAAAAGAAGGAAAGGAAGCATCCAAATATTCTTTTTCTCTTCAAATATGATACTCTATCCACCTACCAACTCCCCAAAAACTATTCATCCTAAATGGAGTCCAAATGACCCCTCAAACAACCAAAATAGGGCCCAAAAAGGTTAAAAATAGTGAAAAAAAACACCTTTTAGGGGTTTTACACGACTCTCTCTACTGTAGGTCATGTATATAATCTCATGTACACCTGCGTAGATTTACATTGGTTCAGAGGAGGGCTGGAAGACTCAGAAAAGATCAAATAAATCAAGACAAATGTTGAACCAAGGTTCAAACCATAGAAAACACTTCAAAAGAAAAACACCCAACAAGCACCCTATAATGAACTAAAAAAGGAGAATCCCCAGTGGAGTCGTCAATTTTGTTACAGGAAATTACTCCATATGATCTTTGGGTCACAACCACAACAAATCAAAACCCAAGGAAACTTGTCTCAAACTCTAATTAAACCATCAATTAGGAATAACTACCTGTGATAACTAACATTCAGGAAAAAGCGAAGAAGAGTGCACCTGGAATCCTATGTTTGGAGTAGAGCCCACTTGATGTATTTCTCTATGGAATTCCTTCCCAACAAACTTCTTAAATCCTCGTGGACAAATAAATATGCAGACTGCAAGAAATTAGTTATCCGATAACTAACCAATTGTAAACAATTTAGATTCAATGTTAGATTCAGAATAACATACAAATAATATCATAAGAATCATAAATCAATACAAAGAATCAGAATGAAAATTATTTTCATTAATGACAGAAAAAGGGGTTGGTTAAAACCTGTAACCGTTGTGGCACCATCTTGGAAGTAGGCTCCAAGTTCCTTTGGCCAAGGATGAAATTGTATAGGAGTGCCTCCAACACTCTGCACTCAAGCAGGTCCAAGGAAGACAAAGTTGTTCTTCTTGTCAAGATAAGATGAATGAAAATTCTGGAAACAAGGGTTTCTAGGCATAGGGGACAATCTCAAACATTAGGGAAACATGACGCTTGTAGGATAATCTTCAAAATGTCAATGTAATGGTGCATTTCTTAGCCTTCTTGGTTATTCTTTTCCTCCACCCCAAGGATCTCTTTTATACTCCATTTTGATGGTTGGAGTCATTATGTACGGGTTTTAGGAAGTTAGGGAATGAAAAATCCCGTAAAATCCATCTGAAATGTCAAGATTATATTTTTTTGAGCAAAAATTAACATATAGAGGGGTTCCTAACATGGAACCCACATACATACGTGAATTACTTTAAGAAAAGTCATGTACACTTTGATAAATAAAGTTTTTAAATAAGTTTTTGAGGAAGAAAAAATAAATTTAAGTCATGCAGTCAAGAAAATAGATTTGACATAATCCAATAAGTCATCTTATACATGTATAGTCACAAATGACACTATAACAATATCCAAAGCCATATATCTATATTCAATTTTTTTAATACTATAAACATCATTTTTTCGACTCATTGTAATATTAAAATCATTTATATACGTTTGATTTATCGTGAAAGAAGATGTGTACATAGTTGTGATCTCTCGTGAAATGAAGATATGTTTCATTAAGAAAAAACATCGTTCCTTAACATAGTATTTCAATTATACACATAACCTTCACCTTGAGATGTGTATTATTGAGAAAAAATGATTGGATTTGTACTTACATTGAAATGGAATCTAAGATTCCTTGAGGTGCGTATTATTGAGAAAAATTGATTGGATTGTACTTACATCGAAACGAAATCTAAGATTTGTATTGTTCTTGGTCAAAGTAAAAGTTATAAATTTAATCTTTTATTTTTAGTTATTAATCCCTGCTGTAGGCATAGAGGGACTATAGAGATCGATAAATCGCTGACCTGGCATTAGCTTGTGCGTTGACCATAAATATTTCACTATTGTCTATTGTTGGAACAAGGAAGTGAAAATATCGATTTTTATATAATAAAAAGTATCATGTTTGTCAAGATCCGATTGGACAACGGATTGGAGGTCTTATTTCTGCCTTTGCTATTCCCAATGTAAAATATGTTTGCATTTCCAAAGTATTTGGTAGTATATGGTCTTTTTGAATCATAAATTTTGTTATGCATTCGTGGAACGTGGATTAATGCTAGCATTAGTTCGAATGTTTCCCTTAGCATTTTATGTTGAGTGGAATACATTCTCCATGATATTGCTATGTCTGATTTTTTCTTTATTGTTGTGTGCTTCGAGAGAACAATCCTGCCACGCTGCATCATTTCTTAAATGCTTGCACAGGCCTACACCCTTCGATGGTCCTTACTATCTCAACTGTTTACCTAAGAGCTCTGCCAGTCTTAAATGTTTATTGTATAGATGCCTTGGAATACAGTTGTGTTCATGTCCGAAATTCCTGCTCTTGTGCTCCATCCTTGTTCATTGTTTCGTTCCATGATTCTAGTTCTTGTTTGATTCAACTTTGCAAAGTTGAGGTCCTGCACTTGCAATTCGATCTCTTCATGGTTGTTCACTGGTTTGTTGTTCTTCAACTTTGCAAGATGTTGGACTTGTTGTTGCGGTTTTCATTTTTCTTGGCACTGAGGTCTTCTCATCCTTTGTTGACGGGTAAGTTTCCATGTTCTTGTTGATTTTCAATATTCTGTTCCAGACCATTTTTGTTTTTGCTCTTAGTTTCTATTCCTAGAAACAATGCGTCTTCATATGGAGGATGTTGCGTCCATACTTTTTCCAAAAATTGCAATGCAGAGGGCTTTATGAAAAGTAGTTGGGAGCTATCATAAGAGGGAACCATCGGGCGGGGTGTAGACGTAGTGTATGCTTCTACTCTGTGGGTTGGAAAACTGTGTCTGCCTATTTTCTTTCTGCTGAGTTAAGTTATGGTTTTATTTTTTTGCAGTCTTTCTTTTGTTTGGTTCAGTTTCCAATGTCGGTATGTTTTCTTCTCATATTCTATAGGAACTAGGAGGGATTCAAGTTGAGAAGAAGAAGGTTTAAAGATACATACGGGGATTGGTGCGCTATTTTTCTTTTCTTTTTTATTTTGCTAGTTTTTATTTTTTTCCTATGCTTTTCTCTGTTTTGATAAAAACTGAAAGTATTTAGCAAACAACTTCAAAATGATAGTTGAAAGGACGAAAGATGTAATAGATGTTGAGTCGTATGAAAAAGATACACAGTCCATTGTACATGACAGCATTGACGTGGTTTTGCATAGGAATGGCCTTTTTAGATTGGATGCATTCTCGTATATTGTTGGGGATTGAGTTTTCAATACATTCCAGGTTCTATTGCATTTCCGGCATTCGTCAACCAAGCTATGCAATGGATTGATAGATTATTTCTTGGCCTGTTTTAAAAATGGCAATGTTGAGGCTTTGCAGTCCTATGAATACGAACTAGAATCTGATTTTCTTCAGCAGTTGCATGGAATATATGATGTGGCTATGTATTTTTCAAAGATGCGGTTGTGTGCATCTCCAGTTCTGCCTGCACATCAGAGGGGAATTTGGGGAGATACATTTTGTATTTGGTGGTTGTCTAACTGGATGAATATATCAGTTGGCATATGGTCATTGACAAGAAAAATAAGATATTCAGTATTCAACAAAATTGCATCTAACAATCCATATTGCATCTTGTTCCATGATGTTGATGCCCTCAGTGGCCATTATGAACCATTGTTGTACAGAAAAATGTCCATATGCAATATAGAAGGTCCTCATATCTACTTGTCTGTTATTTGCAAAGACCTTCAATCACAATGGAAACAGATTTTGAATGCCATAGATTGCTATTGTTTACAGCTGGCAACAAATGTTGTGTCTAGTTGTGGAGATAATCAGTTTAATGCAATTTTATGTTTGGTAGCAGCCGAGTTTGATTTTAGTCGCTCCATATTTACACTGTATAGTCATTCTACAATGTGATTATAGGCGGCAGTGAACAGGCTTTTAGGTGCTTGCATCAACACCTTTGCCTATATCTCATGGAAAATATGTCGACAGTTGGAAGTTGGTAGGAATACCTTGTGAACATGGTGCTTCCATATGAAGAAGGGAATATGGAGGGTTGCAGATTCTGTTTGCAATGGATGTCTATGGTATTCAGGGTAAATATCCAAGTTTGGTCGACCTCACCAGCTGGCATTGTCCATTCCTGGGTTACCGATTCAAATTACGATCGAAAAATTCACATCCTGTCGTTGAAAACAAATACAACACATATCCATTATGAACCTTTGCTTGGAGATATCGGTAGTTCAAGGTTGAGTGTGCATGCCACCCAAACGACATCGAATCTGCATACGTGTGGAATGCTTTTTAGTGAAAACGAGAGTCCTCCTGGTTGCGATATGGGCAGACAGGGCTTGAACAAAAAAAAAATGCGTAGAATTCATTTCAGTTGTGATGAGGCCATAGAGGGCTTAAAAAAAAAACGTAGAGTAAGTTATCACAATTTGAAAAAAATTATTCATCAAATTCATCCGAATTTTGATAAGCAAATAGAGGCCTTGAACAAAAAACGTAAAATAGTTTCTGAGAAACTGGGTGAGAGTGAAATTCATCCCAGTTTCCACCGGGTCATCCCACCCTTGGGTAAGAAACGTAGAGTAAGTTACCACAACTTGAAAGAGGTCATGCACAAGAGAAAAAAATACATTGCTACACTTCCTTTTAGAGAGAAACTCACATATGACAATGTAAAGAAATTTTTTCGTGCAAAACATAACATAAACATGTGCGATTGCATATCCTAGAATGGTCATGCAACTATGGCAGTTCGTGGTGTACATGAAAAACAGGAAACAGTTTCTACCCATACTTCTCTGCAAAAAAAAATACAAGACAGACCTACATGAAACAAATGATAGACACTCCTTCCATTGCATGTGAAATTTGTGAACAGTTGAATTTTTCAAAAAATAGTAAGTCTTTCACGCTTGATTTGCAAGCAGAATACCTCCGGCTGAGAGCCCATGATAAACCATTTTCCAGTGAGAAAGTTTGTCTTACATGCAAACGATCGCTTGAAAATGGAAAATTGCCACAGTTTGCAACCCCTGACCGAATAAGATGTAATACACCACTACCAGATGTAAGGGCACTTACGGAACTTGAGGAGAGACTTGTCTCTCTGTAAATCACATTTTCTCAAATAATACCTTGGGGCTATAAGCGACCCCAAATGGGCTATGTTCCTGTTCAGCTAGATGTTGTGCAAAAAGCGTTGCCACAGTTCATCAACAATACAATTACAATCATTGTGGCTCTGAAAATACGCTTGCAATAAAAAAATGTGTATCAGACAGGAAAAGTGCATGTGCATGCTATTATGAAAGCATTAAAGGAATTGTTTTCCAGGGCCCTGTAGAAAGTAGAAAACATTTGTATAAATGCCAACTGGAATAGTATTCTCACAGAAGAACATGGAAACTCTGCAGAGACTCTTGAAAATCCTAGTGATTCTAATACAAGTGATGAATCAGAGAATGAAACACCTGCTGAAACATTGGCCCATGGATTCACTGATTCATAGTGCATTTGTGACTTACAAGACAAAATTGTTGAAATCGCACCTGGCGAGGGGCAGTGTCCACTTGGAATATTCAAGGACAAATTTTTTGAGGAAATGAACTTTCCAACACTATTCTATGGATATCCACATGGCACTGATATTACAGAATGATTTAGTTATCATAAAATAGTTCGATGGGAGCTACTACATTCAAGCAGTTACTTCTTCTGTCACATAACAAAAAAAAATTTCAAAACAATGCGCATAATAATAGAGCAAGTTTTGTCCTGCATGTGGGTCCAAATAATAAAAGGCCAGTTACAAGGAAGAAAGTTGTTGGCCAAGGATGTGAAGTACAAAGTAAACCTAGAAAAAAATCTGAAATCTGATATTGGATACATAGATTTCAAGAACATCTGCACCTCTCCTGACTATTTGCAACAAAAAAAAATAAAAAAATACAATGATCCGGCAATTGGGGCCAACAACATTTTTCATCACATTTACAAGTGCAGAGCATTGTTGGGATCCATTGTTGGCTATCATTTTTGACCTGCATAGTAACAGGAAACATAAAAAAAATAAAAAATCGATACACTAGAAAATGACGACATTGACTACCTCATAAGAAAAGACCCGGTGACATGTACTCCATACTATAGACATAGAATATATTCTTTGAGACAATTGATATGCCATGATGAAACATTTTTCGAAAAAATATCATACTACTTTTTTGTGACTGAATTCTAGAATAGGGGAAATGAGCATGACCACGCACTACTGTGGATAGAGGGTGCACCAGTCTATGGAGATGATAACAATTCAAAGATCGAACAGTTTGTGGATAAATACATAACATGCAATACAGATCATTTGGAACCAGACCTTGTGAAAGTCCATAGACATTACCATACAAGAAGTTGTAGAAAACAAAAAAGCTTGCATTGCAGATACAACTTTCACGTTCTGCCAATGAGATCTAAAAGAATCATAGAGCCAGTTAGTTTAGAGGACAGTCTTGTTGTTGAGAAATCTAAATCTTTGTTCACATTTCTAGAACAAGGAGGATTTGATGAAATGATGAGCTTTGATGCCTTCTTGACACAGGTAAATCTATTAGAAGATGAGTACATCCAAGACATACAAATAACGCTTAGGCAACCAACACTTTTCCTTAAACGAAAAATCTCCCATATTTGGAACAATAGTTTCTCCAAGGACATGCCAATTATGTGGGAAGAAAATACAGATGCATAGTATGTGTTGAATGCATATGCTACAACATCCTACTGCACCTCATATATGACGAAGATTGACAAATCTATGACATCTGCATTCATAAACATACGCAAAGAACATGAAAGAAATCATATTGATGTCATACAAATGATACACACCATTTGAAATACATTGCTTAATCTTCAACAAATGTCTGCTCAACAAGTAGTTCACATTGCCCTTTCTTTGCCCCTCACTTGTAGTTCAAGAAAATGTGTCTTCATAAACACATCTCCACTTGAAAAACACACATTTATGCTTAAACCACCAGTTTTTCTACAACAAGAACCTGGCAATTCAAAGGACGTCATATGTCTCTCTATTATTGATTATTACATCCAGTGTCCATCTCCTATTAGGCATATCTACTTAGCAGAATTTGTATCGCATTACAAAAAAAATGGTACACCCATATCAAAAAGAAAAAAACCCTCTGTTATACGGTTTGTCAAATACAATAAACATTGTGACTATGAAAACTATTGTAGAGAAAAATTTCTACTTTATGTTCTGTTGCATGAAAACGAAGAGACATTAATACATAACTTCTCTACATGGGAGGCTGTGTATGTTGCCTTTAAGACTATAGTGCATACCAATGAAGCTAGATTTACCTACAAGGTTAATCCAACATGGGGCGATCTAGAAGGTGCACTTAATGACCTAGAAAACCATGGCAATCATGATGAGACATTCAAAAACCCAAAAAAAACCAGAACTCCTTCCGAGTCCTATGACTTACAAGCGGATTTTCCTCGTCCTCCAGCGGCTGAAAGTGAAAAATGTATCAACCTTGGTTTTCAAATTACAAAACATCCTTTCCTGATTGAAAATAATGAATACCAAAGAATAAGACGTATGTTGAATCGCGAACAACAATCAATTGTAAAGGACATTGCCCTTAAAAAACGATTGAAGATGAACAGTCATGTGCATGTGTTCCTTACAGGCGGAGCAGGAATAGGAAAGACATTCACAGCTAAAGCATTGTTCCAAATTCTTATACAAATCTATGATTCAAGCAATTTCTCTGATCCTATGAAACCAAAGGGCCTAATAGTTGCATACATAGGAAAAGCTGCATACAATGCTAATGGAATAACAATCCACTCTGCATTTTTAATGTCTTTTAACAAGTCACAGTTTCTTCCAGTTAGAAAGGAAATGTTGGATACATTATCTAAGATTTACGAGGAATTCCAACTTGTCTTTATAGATGAAGCATATTTTATTGGCAGTTAGTTCTTGTATTCCATTGACAGCCGGCTAAGAAGCATAAAACATGTGCAGACCAAATACTTTGGAAACATTGACATGATCTTTTGTGGCGATCTTTACCAGGCACAGCCCATCCAAGATTCTTTGATATTTGAACAACCTATCGTTAACATGGAAACAGTGACCCATGACTTCTGGAGAGACAATATTAAATGCTTTGAGTTGCATACTACAATGCGCCAGACAGATGAAACATTTATTGCAATTCTGAATAGAATGCGCACAAACAGCCAAACATATGATGACTTGACCTATATCAATTTGAGGTGCTTATGGCCTACACCAACAGATCCAACATTCCCTTACCTGTTCTATAGAAATAAGGATGTTGCAAAGCATAATAGCCACATGATTTCGCTCATGTCTGGAAATGATATCATCATCAATTCAATTGACTTGGAAGAAGACAACCATGGAAATGTCCCACATCATGAACATTCAGTCACTTTACCTTTGCACCTTGCACTGAAATTAGAAATGCTAGCTGAAATATATGCCTGTAACTATGATTCACAGGATGGCTTGGTGAATGGTGCAGATGGAATACTGAAAGGCTATACGAAGACAGAAAATGTAGATGTCCTTTGGATTAAGTTCCATAAACCACATATAGGCAAGCAACAAGAAAGCAAGTTGTCTTATCTATATAATTCAAACACTACAAGCAATCGGACTCCTATTTTGTGAATATCAAAGCCAGTATCGACATCAACAAAGACAGGTCCACTGAAGATTCGCAAACAGTTTTCGATTAAACTTGCATGTGCACGTACAGTCCACGGATCACAAGGACTAACACTTGATAGTGTTGCATTTCAGCCTGTTGGAATTCGGATACATGGACTTTTATACACAGCATTGTCCCATGTCAGAAGCATAGACTCCTTGTATTTACTAAGTCCTCTAACAAAAGATAACTTCAAAGTGAAACATAAAGTTGATATTGAGATGGAACGACTCAGGACCACCGCAAAATGGAAACTGCATTATGATTACCAATCCATACAAACAAATTCATCTGTATCAATTCTCTTGCTTAACACACGCAGCTTAAATGCACACATGGATGATATATTGAATGACTATGATTTAATGCAATCCGATATTTTGTGCTTGCAGGAAACACACATGGCATTATGCATGCAGAACAAACAATTCTCAAATCACAATTGCATATCAAGTTACATTACACATGGGGTGATGATACTGGTGAAAAAACATGTAACAATTTCGGACCACATACATATCGAAGAAAAGAATGTTAAACTGGTGCTTGCCAAAACAATTTCCGATGGAACAAAAGTTGCAATACTAAATCTATACGCTGCTCCCCATGCAACATTATCCAACATAGTAAATGTTATTTCCAATGCATTGGACCATTTCCATCTAAACGGATCCATTGTTCTTGTAGGAGACTTCAATATTGACATGCTACAAAACATTGCCAGAACAAAAGAATTACAAAACTACATGTGCAAATACAGTCTGCCCTTTCTCCTGAACAACCCAACCCATCTACAAAACACACTTATTTACCATGTCTAGTCCAATGTGTCCATTTCTCAATACAATATGTTTGTCTTAGACACATATTGGTCTGATCACGATACAATTGGTATTGCACTTGAATTATGACATATACATCAGACTTATTGCAAACTCATATTTCTATGTTTCAAAGCATATCTGTATCCCTGATTTCTACACATAGCATTTTGGTGAGAATACAGATGGTCTTCTACTCTAATTATAAAATATACATTGTGAAAATTAAAGAAAAAATAAGGTACATCCTCAAAAAAACTATTTGTGACTCTATTCATCTTATTCAATTTTTTTTTTGTATATGTACATAGTAGTTGCCTTTTTCTTAACATCTAAGCTTATGTTCATATCCATTTTGTTTTTTACTTTTGTTGATATAAACATAAAGGAAAACTAGAAGGCGCAAAGAACTCCTACCCATAGATGTACACGAATCAATGCAAAGGTGCATTCTTTTTCTGCATGTGTTCCATAGTAAACAGTTTTTCCTTTACTTTCTTTGAATTTGTCAAACTTGTTTGCAAGTATGTTTTTTTTTTCTTTTTATTGCGCTGAGAAGCCACTACGTTGTATGTCTGCCATCTAGCAAAACTGCAATGTTGAGACAACCAGCCCGCAAGTCCATTTTTCAATATGTATATCACCCAACTATAATTGCTATTTGCAGGACACGGAACATTAGAGGCACAATGTGCAGCTTGCAAGTGCGCGATCCAAATAAGTGGCTAAGTATGGAATAAGGGATATGTGCATCATAAGAAATTTGTAGGGCACCGAACAATAGAGGCCTATTTCTAACCCTACCAACCCGACAACGCATGATGCACAAACTGTACATGCTTTATAAATTCTCAGGCACCTGGCAAGTCCGCTTGTCAATTTGTATATCGTGGAACTGTATGTGCTATTTGTAAAACACGAAAAAATAGGGGCCAATTTTTTTACCCCTCCCGTCCGAGAACCCACAAGTATGGAATGCGATATCGGTACACAATTTATAAAATCTCATGTCCATACTTTATAAAGGCACATATTTACTTTTGCCTCGTTTCTACACACATTGATCTGGTAATCACAGATTTGGTGTTGTACATGAATTATGAAATGTGCAGTGAGAGTCGGACGGAGCCCTTTGCTTTGCTTAGGCAATTTTGAACCTGCCAGCCCGAGAACCCAATTTCTATATGGCGGAAATAGGCCCAATGTACAACCCGCAAATATATATATTTCTCGTTTGTGGGCTCCCACGATCCCTGGACTAGAATCTTGAGTCGGTCACCTTGCAAATCCACTTCTCAATTTATTATCATAAGATATTTGCAAGGCACCAAAAAATAGAGCATCGTTTTTTACCCCGCCAGCCCGAGAACCCGCGATTAAGAAACTATAGATGGTCTATCAAATCTCGGCCAGCCCGCAAGTCCGCTTCTCAATTTGTATATCGCGAAACTTTGTGTGCTACTTGTAGAATACCGAACAATAGAGGCCTTCTTTTGAACCCGCCCGCCCGAGAACCCACGATCCTGAACCATGCACTTTCATACTTGGCCATTCCTTCCTTGCTTGCTTTTCCCCGTGGTCGTTACCTTCGCACGTGTGCATAATAAAAAATATTGTTTATATATATGTGTGTATATATGTCTTCTTTCTAAATCGTTAATGCTAACAGGTCATCGTGCAACTACCGTCTAAGCTATCATTGATGCGCGCAAGTCTCGAGAAGTTTTGCCATTAATGCAATTTTTGCGAAGTGTTTTCTTCTCCCTTCCCAGTTTTAAGTTCAAATACCATGGAATGTCATTCACACATCGCCATCTTGCTTCCTTCAAGAAACCTCCAATCGCTTCCCAGTCTTAATTTCAAATACCATGCAATGTCATTCGCACTCCGCCAGCTTTGTTCATTCACGAAACCTCCAATCCTTAAATGCTCTTCATCGTAACGCTCACCTTCGTACTTCTAAGTTTGCAATAACTACACTTTAATTCTAAAAGGTCACCATACAACATGCATAGATATTGTCATTAATGAGGAGATTTTCCATTCGCACGCATTGAAGCAATGTTTGCGGGGGGTTATATTGTCCCCTCCATTTCTTCATTTCAAGCAGCGTCTAGAGCCAGCCAACCTTTTGATAAACTACTGCCAGCAGCTCCACAGCAGTTTTGTAGAGATACAGTGAACATATTCCTCAAGAGCTTCCCGTGAAGAAGAACAGAAAAATAATTGTAGGGGAGGCGAAGCAGCCCGAAATTTACCATCAAAACATGGATCTTGACACTGATCTAGAAAACATATTCTACAACCTTGATCAGCCCGCACACACAATTCAGCATGCCTGCTCAATGGACATGGTTGGTACTAAAATTTTTTACGAAGATGAATCCTTCATATTCCTGAGCGTTGTTTTTGAAACCGAATCAAAAAAATTAATCATTGAAAAAAGAGATGTAAAAAATAAGAAAATAAAACATCATTTAGAACTTGACCTTCCCAATATGCACGCATCCAAAATCTCTGAACTTCACAGGGCAACTGGATATGCTCTTCATGATTCTGTTGGATTCATTGAAGCCGAAAATGTCAGACTAAAGAACCAGATTAAGGAATTAGAGGAAGCTTTGTTTCCTATGCCATTGCTTGGCAGTTCCTTGGAAATAGACATGCCTGCGACTACGTGCACCCCTGCAACAAATCTAAAAGGTTCCTCCAGCTTCCTCACATCCTGTAGAGGATATGTGGAGAAAATTATCAATAAAAGAATAGAACTGATTGCCAAGGCCTGGGAAACATCACAGAATATGGATTCCCTGGGGAGCAGGGCACATAACTTGCTCCTACTTCTGTAGACGGATTTATAGAATGAAGAAACTTTCTATGTGCACTCGGTCATCCCTTTCGCCTTTCATGTCAACAACATGCCAGAGACGAGAAGAAGACAACATAATATCTCGTCCAAAAAAAGGCTCACTCAATTAGAAGCATGCTGGAAAGAGAAAGTGAAGAACCTGTACCTAATCGTGCAATCGTGTGAGCAAGCAGTATCAAAGAAAGAAACATTATTCACAAAGCTCACCAAAATAGACTTAGCAGGAAAGACAAATGGCTTCCAGGACCCCGTCTTAATCCTCAACTCGCTGACGTTAACCACACAATCTTTTGATCTACAAGTTGATAATTTGAAGGCCTTGTCTTTAGAAAATTTTTACAAAATTGTTGAATATCATGAAGAAGAGGTGGACAACTGGCTAGTCAGGTATTCACTACAGAATGGAGATATTCATGAAGGTCTGTGTAAACTTTCAATTGATCTAAGAAAATTAGAAAATGAAGTTTTCAACATTCGAATCCACAATGACATCAACATCACCCCCTTGAGAAGCTATATTGAAGAGAACTTGAAGTGGATCAGCCACGAAATCCAACAGGCAAATGCATAAATCCTTTGTGTATCAATCCAGTTATTGAAGTGGGCTTCCCACAAAAACCAGCAGGGAAAGGCATGACCAACCAAAAAAAAAAATTACTTATACGTACCATCCCTGTAAGTGTATAGTGATAGTCCTCTCTTTATCAATCCAGTTATTCCTTTTCTGAGCAGAAATCTATAGGCAAAAACTGATCTTCCCATTTCTACTTTTCAGGTATTACATTCTAGTGTGTCCAACTTCTTTCCACACTCCTATTTCTTGTACATATTTTTGTTATGGTCTGCGGGAGCCCCAATCCCAGTCTATATGACAAATGCATTTACATTTCCAGGGATATGTAACAAACTATTATTTTTTTCATATATTCCAAATAAAACAATTCTTTTGTCTCCTTATATATTTATGTCTTCCTGGATTTTTTATATTCAGCTATATTGAATGTGAAGTCATTCTGTTTATTTTATCTCTATTCTCTTTTTTTCTTTTTCAAAATAAAGTATGACATAAATCACTCACTCAAATTCGACATATCATACATATATATGTTTCTTTAACTTTCCAGGAATATGTAATATGTTTCATTTTTTTCCAATTTTCAGCCCGCCAGCTTGACAACCTACACTCCAAAAACTGCCTAAGTATGTACTCTAGGCTCCGTCACATTATATAGAATGACGGCTCCCTACATGCTCTATAAAAGTACATATTTTGTATGTATAAAAGTAAATATCTACTTTAAAAAATTACTTTTTTGCTATGTACAATTTATGCTCTCCAGGAACCTATAGTTTGATACATTTCAATTTCTTGTATCCACGAACCCCTGTTTTATAGAAAACTAATTCGGGAATGCTATTTATTTGGTCCTCCTGTCCACCACCCTGTGTAACAGACATTGGTACTATATTTTTTTTACATTTGTCCACCACCGTGTGTAAAACCTATGTAAAGAAAAGTAATTCCCGAATGTTAAATTTTTGGGACACAAGCCCCTTGAAATTCAAATAGTTCGTAGGTCCCATTATCAATTTGTACATAACGGAACTCTCAGTGCTATTTGAAGGTCATGGAACAACAGAAACCCGCTTTTCAAGTCCACAGCCCAAGAACCCACGATCCAAAAACTGGCTAAGTATGGAATGAGGGTTTCGTCTATGCTCTAATTTGGGAAGGCTAGTTTTCCTCCTGCTTTTATGTGTTCCTAGATTTTTCATTTTCAGAATGGACTATGACAAAAATCACTTACTCAAATTTCAAATATCAGATTTCACTTATATATGTGTGTGTGTGTTTCTTTAAATTTTCCGCAATATGTAACATGTTTTATTATTTTTTTATATAAATGTCGTAAAATTGTGTTCACTACTTTCTTTCTAATCAAACGTAAAGAGATTGTCATTTCTTGCATCTTTGCAACATGTACTGCACAATGTTTGTCCCAAAGGCCCTTAAAATTAAAATAGTCTGCAAGCTCGCTTCTCAATATGTACACCGCGTATCTTTGTCTGCTCTTTGTAGGACATGGAATGAGAGCTCCATCGTTGTTCTATAAAATCTCATCCCCATACTTTATGAAATTACATATTTCGTATCTATAAAAGTAAATGTCTACTTTAAAAAATTACGTATTTTCTATGTATAGTTTATGGTCTGCAAGAACCTATAATTTCATAAATTTCAATTTCTTGTGTTGAGGAACCCCTGTTTTAAAGAAAACTAATTCAGGAATGCTATTTATTTCATCCTTCTTCCCACCGCCCTATGTAACAGACGCTGGTACTATACTTGTTGCCCTCTTTTCCACCAGCGTATGTAAAACCTATATAAAGAAAACTAATTCATGAATGCTGAATTTTTGGGACACGAGCTCCTTAAAATTCAAATACTCCACAAGTTTGATTCTCAATTTGTATATCGCAGAACTGTTGGTGCTATTTGTAGGACACGGAAGAACAGAAGCGCATTTTTCAGGTCCCCAACCCGAGAACCTGCAATCCAAAAAATGCCTAAGTCAAGAAGCCGCTTTTTTAAAGAAAACTAATTCGGGAATCATATTTGTTTCATACTTTTCTCCACCAGCCTATGTAATAGACATCAGTACTATTTATTTATTTATTACTCCAGCAACATATGTAAAAAGGAAATCTAATTTGGGAGTGCTAAACTTGTTCGACACGAGCGCCTTCAATTTCAAATAGTCCACATGTACGTTTGTGAATTTGTATATCGCGGAACTCTACGGACTATTTGTAGGCCACGGAACAATAGGAACCCAATTTTCATCCCGCCGGACCGAGAACCCGCCATTCAAAAATTCAGGTCCTCAAAGTAGCATGTCAATTTGTATATCGCGGAACTCTCGGTGGTATTTGTAGGCCACGGAATATCAGAAGCCCAATTTTCAGCCTGCAATCCCGACAACCCAGAATGAAGCTTCCGTGCATGCTCTATATATCTACTTCATCAAATTACATATTTGATTTTTGTAGGCCACGGAACAACAAAAGGTCAATTTTCATCCCCCTAGCCCGAGAACCCGCGATCCAAAATCTCAAATAGTCTGCAAGACCGTTTGTCAATTTGTATATCGCGAAACTCTTAGTGGTATTTGTAGGGCACGGAACAACAAAAAACCAATTTTCAGCCCAACAGCCCGAGAACCCGCGATCCAAAAATTCAAATAGTCTGCAAAACCGCTTCTCAATTTGTATTTTGCAGAAACACTCGGTGTTATTTGCAGACAACGGAACAACAGTAGCCCAATTTTCATCCCACCACCCCGACAACCCGGAATGAAGCTCCCGTGCCTTTGTTTTAAAGAAAACTAATTCGGTATTGGTAGTCTTTTTATTCTTTTGTCCACAAACCTATGGGAGCACAATTTTAAGCCTGCCAGCATGACAACCACAATGGTGTATATATCTACTTAATCAAATTACATAAAAAAAGAATATTGAATAAAATTTAAAAAATTGCTTATACTATTCATTAACTAAGACATGTTATAGCATTATATAAATTACTTTAAATCTCCATACAACATTATAATATTCTATAAATTGCTCTGTGTCATGTATATCACGGAATTGTTTGCTGCAAAATGTATATGACGGAAGTCTTTGGTGCAAAATGTATATCACGTAACACACTGGACATGAAAAGTGTGAACTTGGGACTCCGTTAACCCGCAACTCCATAATTGTTCAGTACAAAATGTATGAATTTTTATAGCATTATACAAATTACTATAAATCTTCGTACAATGTTATAATCTTCTATAAATTATTGTCTCGTGTATATGACAAAATTGTTGGGTGCAAAATTCCTATTGTATGCTAATTTTTTGGTCTTCAGCGACATTGATGTTTTAAATGTTGATGTAATTTCCAGAGATATGTAATAGACATTATTTATTTTATAATAAGTTTGTATAGTTCGCAAGCCCGCTTGTCAATTTGTATAGGGCACGGAACAACAGAGGCCCATTTCTTAAACTGACAGCCCGAGAACCTGCGATCCAAAAACTGGCTAAGTATGGAATGACCGCTCCATCCATGCTCTATAAAACGTGTGCAAAGAAAACCAATTCGGCGTTACTATATCTTTTTTGTCCAAGAAAAGCCTTAGTTTTAAAGCAAAATAGTTCGACAATGCTAATTTTTTGGTGTTTTTCTCCACGAACCTATGTAATAGACCTTATTACTATTCTATTGTATAACTGACATTATTAATTTCTGATAAATTTCTATAGTCCCCCACTCTGCCTGTCATTTTGTATATCGTGGAAATGTCGGTGCTATTTGTAGGCCACGGAACATAAGAGGCCCAACTTTGAACCCACCACCCCAAGAACCCGCGATCCAAAAACTGGCTAAGTATGCAATGAGGGCTCCGTGCATGCTCTATAAAATCTCATCCCCATACTTTATAAAAGTACAAATTTCGTATGTATAAATCTAAATATATACTTTATACAAGTACATATTTCGTATGTATAAAAGTACATATTTCATATGTATAAAACTATATATTTACTTTACTATGTTCTGCATGCAAACCACATCTACTTCAACTTTCTACCCACGTGTCTCTACTACCTCACATTTACTCCCATCCCAACCTGTCAGGGACTCCGCTGCCATGCAACACTTATTATAATTGCAGTTGTCTCTTTCTTTGTTGTTTTATAATTACTTAATGCAGACCCCCTACCTCAGGAGGGTCCATTGCTGACCTCCTGGTCTCTGGATCATTCTTCTTCTTAGTCGAAATAGCTCTTCGGGCTCCTGTTGGAACCCCTTGAACAAATCCACAGGTCCCTTTCTCCTCTGGCACGGGCCTTAAGAAAAACCCACGTGCGCTCCCTTTTCGGCGGTCTTCTCTATTTCAAACTAACACACCTTTCGTGTTTCGGGTTTTCAAGACTCCTGCATGCGAGCTCTCCCAGGCTCCTTGTCCCTCGAATTCCGGTCGCCAAAACACCGAAATCTACCCGTGACTATGGTCCGCTTCTTGGGATTTTGGAATTCGCAATTTCGCGATTCCGGCTGCAACTATTCTAGGTCCTTAGAACTCCCAGACCCTGGAATGTCGAAATCTACCCGTGACCACATCTTCTTTTTCGGGATTTTGGAATTCGTGATTTTACGATTCCGCGAGTCGGGACTCCCTGTCTCACGGCTCCTTCGCTCTTGAACTCCCAGTTGCTGAAATGTTGAAAAGGGCTTAACGACTCAGCTCGTGCTCTTCCTCCGAAGACTTTCGGGGTTTCGCGATTTCGTGAGTTAGGACTCCACGTCTCCCGACTCCTGGCCTCTCAGACACCCGGGTCCCGAAATGTCGAAATGATGGTCCACGACCAAGCACTACCGACTTTCATGATTCGGGAAACCACGATGCAAGCATTCCCCCTATTCTCTATTTTTCGAACCCCCAGTTCCCAAAATGTTGAAATCTCTCCCTCTGAGAGATCAACGGTCCAGTCCTCCTGGAACCGAAATCTTTCGGGCCTTTTCCTGAAACCTTGGCTGCTTTCCACGTGTCCTCCTGTGGACGGTCCCGGTCCTTTCGCGAATTCTCCTTTCACGATTTCTGGAGACTCTTCACTCTAGGTCTCCCGGTGTCTGAATCTCTTGACACGCGTCCTCTGAGATGGACGGTTCTGATTCTTTTGGGACTTCGACGAGTCCTCTCCTGTGCTTCTACAAGGGTTAAATATCGTTCTCCTCTTTTCGGATCTGATGGCTATCGATCCTTTACGCGAGATATAACAGTCACGATCTGACCTTCTGTGCACCTCCTATGTGCACTCCTCATGTGCACGTATCCGTGATCTAGCAGCTCTCAGGCCACCACGCTCCGGATCTGATGGCTGGCGTGATTTTGCGTACCAGGAGTTCGCGATGTAGCGATTCCATAATCCCTTGCCGCTCCAAACCCCTAACTTTGAAATGCCGAAATGATCTGACAACTATAGGCCTCCCTCAATCCAATGGTCCTGGCCTTTTCGGAGTTTCGTGAACTGGAAGTTCATGATGCAGTGACTCCCAAAATCACTTATTGTTCCAGACCCCGAACTCCGAAATGTCGAAATGTCGAACCCCTGAGATTTGTCGACTGTGAAACCTCAAAGAGTTTCTCGACCTTCTGCTCCTTTCTTCGGTTTCTCTGTGTGCAAAGGCACTGTTCCTCCTGAGCTTCGGGACTTAGAATAAGTCCACCCTCGCACACTCCTTGTGCTATTGAGTATTTCGCTAAAATTGAGAGGGTTGTGCCTTACAACATTTATTGAAATTTCAAATTTCAAAATTGAGAGGGTTGTGCCTCTCCCTTTCTCCATTAATTCGTGCTGGATGTGCTGGCTGGCTGGCACACTCCTGATGTGGAGTGATGCTCCTAGATCATTAATCAAAAAATGTTCTTTTATAATTAATCAAAAATTGTAATGTTTGGAGTATACGAAAAGTTTACAAGGGAAAATGTCATTAATTATTTTAATGATATTAAAACTGTTACGAAATTAAAAGTTTTGTTGATATAGACAATATAAAGGTAAATTTATTGAGAATCACGTTACTATCTTAATAGTGTGATATTTATTTTTGGTAATTTATTGTTTTGAATTTTAAATTAATTATTATTTGTTTTAAAGAAATTTAATTTAATGATGATGATGGTTAATGTTTATTAAGATCAAATTGATTTATAGGACTTTAAGAGGGTAAGTGACTACTTGGGATTCTTTAGAATTGTGTTTCTGTGTTGGAACAACATTAAGAGAAGCTTTCCAAGGTCACCATAGTTTTGTTGAAAAAAAATAAAAAATGATGAAAATCAAATTTTGTAGTTGTTCTCATTGTTTGTTGATTTTTTTTTTCTTTTTGTTTGTTAGTTTGTCAATGACTTGCATCTGGCTTTAACCACACCAACCCTTAACATGCCTGGATTTTTTGTCCCCACAAGTTTCAAACTAGTTTAAGTAAATAAATCTCCATGAAGATAAGATAAATCTCCATGAAGATAAGATAAAGTCACTTTATATTCTCATGTGTGAAAATATATTATTTTTCATATTTATATAAAATTGTTTGTGATATTTCAAATTATATGAAAAGAATATGATTACTTTCCATTTTTTTAATGCATTAAAATAAAATAAATTCACTTCATACTTTTCATGCATCCAAATGTCATAAATAAATCTCCATGAAGATAAGATAAAGTCACTTTAGATGATCATGTGTGAAAATATATTATTTTTCATATTTATATAAAATTGTTTGTGATATTTCAAATTATATGAAAACCGAATATGATCACTTTCCATTTTTTTATGCATTAAAATAAAATAAATTCACTTCATTCTATCATGCATGAAAATAAAATAACTTAAATAATCAATATGAAAATAAAATATATTCATTTATATATATATGGAATTAAAGTAAATATATTTCCATTTTCATGTATGCAAATAAAATAACTTAAATAATCAATATGAAAATAAAATATATTCATTTCCAACTTTTATACATGGAGTTAAAATGAATATACTTCCATTTTCATGCATCCAAATGTAATAATTCAAACATGTACATGCATTATATATTCTACTTAAATCAGTATGAAATAAGCATATCTACATCAATATCAATAACAAATGGTGATGGTTGATAAGGATTACTACGAGTCAATTGTATAAACATGTTTCATTTATTTTATATATTAACTTTATAGATATATTTAAATTAATAGTCAAACAATTAAAATTATTAAATTTAAAAATATAACTTCTATAACTTCTTTTCAAGTAAAAAATATATTAATTTTTTAAATAATTTATAAAATATTTGTATTCAATTCACTATGCAGTGGCTATTCGAACTCTACAATATTTTTAATTTAAGTAGATGGTATGACGAGTCAACAGTAGTAAAAGTTATCAATCAATCACATGAAGGGTTGACCGGCACCGAGGCTTATCGCATTATCTTATTAGTGAACGAATACAAAATCGTTTGTTCCTCGATTCCCACAAGTGAGAGACAAAGAAGTAACGCAACCCACGATGAATTAGCAAATAAATCACCAAACAAAGTCTTTATCTCTTTCCACTTTTAAATGTTCATAGAAATAAATACAGCTCTTTTTTCCATATTTGTTTCTAAAGTTGATTTCACCCTCTTTAAGCCATGGAATATGCTAAAGCTTTACCCAATCTTGACTAGCTTAGATATTCGATGTTTGAAAGTAGTTGGTTGGAACCGAGTCACGTTGATTAGGGAGATAATGACGAAAATAGTCATAGTAATATATTTTAAAAATATTGGCTTATTCAATTCTGTAACAATCATATAACATTGAGAAAAGGATAAATGGAGGGTGAAAAGTTTATTATGAATTTTAAAAAAAATAGTAAATTTTTAGCTATGGGATAAGAAAAAACTCCTTTTTGAGACTCTTGTCACTCTTGTTATCTTATATGGATGTGAATTTGGGGATGCAGTATCTCTCCATAATACTGAAGAAAGATAGAGTAGATCCAAAAGAATTTTATAACTTATAAACTCAAAATTAAGAGAAATACACTCTATCATAACCTCATCATTGAAGCGAGCCTTTCCTCATTGAGAGATCTTTTACCCCATTGAGAGCACAACTATGATTAGGTATTTAAAGTACAAGAACAAAATAAACAACATGGATA
>ML787115.1:4649-30118 GCA_009831015.1 Picea engelmannii
GATATAATACAAGGGTTTAATTGTGTACATTGAATGCTCATTATCTCTTATGCATTTATTGAAGGAGTGATATTAGTCATTGGTCTTTGTTTAGCAATCATTGACTTCGTCAATAATAGCATTTGATCATCGCTCATATGTATGTTTGAAGATAGTCATTAATCCTTCTGAAATACTAACCCACTGCAGCACGTATTCTAGTTTATTTGTCTTGTCTCGCAAACAGGTGCCATCCAGTGGAACAATATCTTCTTTGACTATCTCTATTGGCAGTAATCTGGGATTCTTTGACTTGATCCATTATCCCTTATAGCCCTTTAGAAATCCAAATTACATAGGGACGTCTCCCTTGGACTAGCCATCCTAAATAGAAAGAGCTCCCCATCGAGGTGACAGTGGGTGGGGAAGCTCCTGTTACGCCGGTTAAGCTTTGACTCAAGCTACCTTAAACCCTTCCTACAAACCGTGTGATAACATGTACTACTATGGATAGACACAGTTGTGTTTTATTGAATGACATTGTTTTGATTGCCATGAAGACTATCAGTAGTGTTGAAAATGATTATCAGCTAGATGGATAGTCAATGTGTTGATGGACAGACATTCTCCAGACGGAAAATGGTCCAGGACATTTATTCTTCTAGGACGTATGTTTGGATTAGAAGAATAGTCCTTGTAGCCCATGGCGTGGCTTCCAGCATCTGTTGAATAGTTATTCTTCTAGGACATATGTCCGGATTAGAAGAATGGTTCTTGTATCACTCTGTGGAGTGAGTAACTTATTCAGCATCATGCCTGATTACTCAGATGGAGTATGGCTTCGAGAAATGATGCAGTCGATGCTATCAGATGATACTGATAGTGATGATGGTGCTTGTGATCTAATCATGAGATAGCTTGTATGGCTATTGTTAGCGCTCAAAATGTCCTTTTAAATTCTTTAAGCGCCTTCATCACTTCATGCTAAATTTTCATTTTTCCTTCGGTCTTTTGCCCATTGTTATAATCCTAAAATCTTCCATTTAGCCCTGATAAAGTTCCCATTGATCGTTTTTGCCCAGTATTTCTGTGATCCTTGTCCTTTGGTTTTGCAAATGATGTTTGGTCTTTCACAGTTCTTTGGGCAAATACAAGGAAAAGCCAAATTTAAGTTTTATCTCAATGGCATGTTTTATTGCATCTAGTTTTTTATTATAATTTTGAATAAAAAGTTTATTGGCCTAAGGGCCAATTCAGTTGTCAACATGAAGAGCCATAAGGTTAAATTCAGGCTTTCAGGCCTATTTACAGGTCTTCATTATTTTTATCAAAAGTTTGAGGCTCAAAGGCCAAGCTCCAAGCTCCTAGTCCCCGAGCTAGCACCTGCACATATAATCACGGGTTAGCAACAACACATAAGTCACCAAAGTCAAGCACAAGCGCCAAGCCCGATTCTCTTGCCATTTCTCATCGATAAACTATGTAAGCATTCGCACATATAAAGGCCACAATCCCTAAAAACCCAATACATGTGGGATATGGAGCATTGACCGAATATTTAAAATACAGTCTTTAAAGCCCTCATGCCAGCTATCAACATCATTTATGGAGATTGTAGCTGTCAAGGAGGAAGTATTAGATCGAAAAGGATGGAGTTTTTGCGTGCAAGTGAAGGTGAGTTGTCAGACTCTGCAGATATGGAAGTATCGAAGAGTTTGCAGGTGTTCTAAGTGATTTGTCAGAGCAACAAAGAAAACATGCAGAACAACCATAAAATGCCAAGTGCCCGATTTGCAGGCAGAGGAGTTCAAAGAGCCAAGGTGCAATGTGCAGGTGTCATGGAAATAGTGCCAAAGACTGTACAGGTGTGAGGCTTACAGAATCAGAGGTTAAGATCATAGGGCTTTTATGATCACTATGTTGAAGGCACATATAGTGGTCAAAGAAGTGGACAAAGCATTGGTGTTGCCTTCTACCATGGCGTTGATTGCTGTGTTCTCGTACACAATGTTAAAATCATTTGATGATCTAAATAATTGACGCAATGAATTTCTAAATCAGTCTTCAACTGATGCAAGGCATAATGGGTCGATTTGCCAGTTGACTTTCGAGGTAGAACAAAGCCAGGTATGGAGCAAGGTCTAGGCATTCCTGCTATTAAAACAACTGGAACGTCTGATCTGCATGATAATGAAAGGGTTTTCGATGCATGTGATGAGAGTGGTCCGCTTATTTGACAGATCTAAAACCCAGCAGTGATGAACTGTTAATAGGATCAATGTCTGTACGCATTAATAGTTTTCCAAATGAAGTATCAAAGCCAAGACGGTTGAAGCATCTTGTTACTGTCAATAGTGTGGAACCTTACCTCTAAGGTCAAATAGTAATGCTTGTGTTAAAGCTTTCACATCTCATCCTAATTCAACAGGTAACTTGCAAAATGCACAGAAATAAATGTCAAAGAAATATCATGTTTTCGCCTTCTTAAGGTATGATAGATTCATCCCCAACAAGCAAGTTACAGAAGGGTGTCAGAGTATATTCGACATATTTGTATTTGCACATTCATGAAGGCTAAACATCATGATACTACAGAGCTGCATACTTTCTCAAATATCTTGGGTTTAGGTGTGGAAATCTTGCAGAGGTATATGGAAACATTGAAGGAAACAGAGTTGGAATACTTGCTAAGGATGTAAAGGGCAGAACCATCATCATTTTTGCAAACAGAGTAAAGCTAAGTATCCTTGATGCAAAGGATGATTATACAGTGGCATAGTATTGAAATGGAGCCATATTCAAGAAGCCTTTAAACAAGTTTTTTGAGCATTTTATATAAAATTGTGAAACAGCAAGCTACAGGAAGTTGGTAGCACAAAGGGCAGTTTCACAGTGTATTGCTCTACCAACAGGGCTGTTTTTTGTAAAAAGCAAGCAAAGTCAAAATGGAACTTTATCTCAGACAAAGAAAGAATAATTCGAGGGGCAGGTGGTAAAGATGAAACGAGAAGGCCTTTATCTTCTCCCAAAATGGTTCAAGTGACAGTAAAAGACTCAGTTGTTGATAGGGATTCTTATCCCTTAAAGATAGGATCTCCTTCTTTTTTGTTGCAATTAGGTTAATCTCTTTTTGACATGTAACTTAAGATCCAATTTCTTGGGATCTGTAACAGTTATGTAAGTGTTATTTTAGCCAATGGATTGGAGGAGGCAAAAGGGGAGGGGTTCAGTCCTTGTGACTGAAGAGGTTCGACTTTGAGAATTTGTCTAGACTCTTTGTAAACAGATACTTTTGAGTATATATCAGAATATAAGATTCTATCATTATGTTGTTCAGACTTTCATTTTTCTTCTTATTCTATACTTGTGGATGAATTATATTCATTTATCTATGTCTATTCAGTGATTGATAACTGTCATTCTTATCTCTGCATTGGTAGACAAAGATTTACAGGTCTTTTCTTGTGATAGGCAGTCATTCATACAGAACTGTTGTTTGTATGATTCTACTAGTATTTCAAGCATTCTCCATCTATCATATCCTTTAAAACTATCTGAACAGTATAGTAGAAAGCCTTGTTTGTCTGAGTACGTTCATGTGTGTCTGAGTAAGTGAGTTTATGAGCAAGTTACTCAACTTGATCCAATTTATACCCTTATTTAAACATTTGATTAAGTTACCAAGCTCGTTCCCTTTACAGTCAGGGAAAGACTCTTGGAGTGATAACACCTATGATGATGCTACCGATTGAATGGTATGTTTGTGCTCAAGACCATTTTCTTCAATACCTCCCTAGCTAGGAGGGAGTGTTGATATTATGGTAGCTGCGGGAGGTATTAACCTGCACATGTAACCCTGACAAGAATAGAATATTTTGGGAAGCAAGAAGAAACCCTAAAGCATTGGACATAACCCTAGAAGACAAGTCATCTAAAGGAAATATTTAATATTGAGTTTTTAGCCTCCAGAATGAGAAGTCGGCCTAGACAGCTAAGGAGGAGCAATATAAATACAGGACACCGGAGCTCATTTGACACACAAAACTCGCAACTGCAGAAATTTAGTTGTGCGCAAATCTGGAGAGTAGTTGCAGATGCAGCTACTGCAACTTGTATTTTCAGTTTCAGTCTTGGACTCTCTCTTGGTTATGGTTTGGACTTTTTGCTTGGTATGCTAACTCTGGAGAGTGATACGCTACCTTGATTGGCTTTTGGACCTAGGGTTTGCTTCCGGAATTATTCTCTGTCAAGGTTAAGGTGCTCGGGGGTGGCTTCGGATATGGCTATGATGATGCTACCGATTGAATGGTATGTTTGTGCTCAAGACCATTTCTTTCAATACCTCCCTAGCTAGGAGGGAGTTTTGATATTATGGTAGTTGCGGGAGGTATTAACCTCCACATGTAACCCTGACAAGAATAGAATATTCCGAGAAGCAAGAAGAAACCCTAAAGCATTGGACATAACCCTAGAAGGCAAGTCGTCTAAAGGAAATATTTAATATTGAGTTTTTAGCCTCTAGAATGAGAAGTCGGCCCAGACAGCTAAGGAGGAGCAGTATAAATACAAGACGCCAGAGCTCATTTGACACACACAACTCGCAACTGCAGAAATTTAGTTGTGCACAAGTCTGGAGAGTAGTTGTAGATGCAGCTACTGCAACTTGTATTTTCGGTTTCAGTCTTGGACTCTCTCTTCGTTATGGTTTGGACTTTCTGCTTGGTATGCTAACTCTGGAGAGCGATACGCTACCTTGATTGGCTTTTGGACCTAGGGTTTGCTTCCGAAATTATTCTCTGTCAAGGTTAAGGTGCTCAAGGGTGGCTTCGGCCTATGGTTGGGTGACAATATTGCTATATTGTCTATGGTTAAATGAGCACACCTATTATTTTCTAACACATAGCTTGCTGGAATGTTGCACCAGCGTTCATCAAGCCAAAGGGCATCCTGATGTACGAATAAGTGCCCCAAGGTGTAATAAAAGCAGTCTTATGACGATCTTTCGCAGCCACTGCAATCTGGTTGTAACCTGAAAATCCATCAAGCATGGACATCATCTCTGAACCTATAATTATCTGTAATATGTAGTCCATACTGGGCAAAGGGTAATTATCTTTCAAGCAGGCCCTATTCAGGTTCCTAAAGTCAATGCACACTCTGATCTCCCCATTTTTCTTCCTCACTGGCACACAATTTGAAACCCACTAAGACTATCTAATCTTCTCAATGATTTTCGCTTCATACAATTTTTGTAGTTCTTTCTAAATGGTAGGGGCTACCTTGGGGTTCATAAATCTAAGCCTCTATCTAAAGGGTTTGGCATCCATTCTAAGAGGGATCTCATGATTAAGAATGTTTTGGTCAAAAGTTTTCAGCTCATCATAAGACCACGCAAACACATCCTTGTATTCACGGACCAACTTGATGATTTCCTTTCTTTCCTTTTCTGTGCATGCTTTTCCTATCTTGATGTAGCGAGGAGAATCTTCAGAACCAATGTTGATATCATCAACCTACATGGAAAAACCAGCTTTATTAGTTTTTTCTGCTTTATTTAAAAATCTATCTGATCTATCAAATATACTCTTAAGAGGAACTAAACCAGCAGGAATATGGTTAGATTTCAACTGAATCAATGGGACCTCCTTCCAATCCTACACTTCATCAATCAAAATATCAGAAAATTCCTTCTCACAACGCATAAAATTCAAAATCTGCTCATCATCTTCAAAAATTTGCATGTCAGTAATGTTATCAGGGACATGTGGGCGAAAAGAGACCTCAACTAGATGTTGGATATAGGGATTGGTAATATAAGGCTGAAATAAAGTGGTTGTCCTAGCAAGCGAATCAACATCTTTATTAATTTATCTACCAATATGGGTGATATTAAATGCATCAAATAGCTCAATCTCATCCCATATTGCATTTATGTACCTTTTCATGCGTGGATGTCTTGCTTCACTTTCTTTGCGTACCGGTTTCACAATCAACTCAGAATCTCCTTCCACTCTAAGGCATTTCAAGCCCATCTTCCTTGCTTTCTTCAAACCTAACAAAAGGACCTCATACTCAACCATGTTGTTAGTACAAGGGAACTCCAAACGGTAAGAAAAAGGATAAACCATGCCATTAGGTGAAGTGAATAAAATACCTGCACCATATGCAATATAAGAACTCGAACCATCAAATTGCATAAGCCATACCTGATGTGGCTCATATTCTGAGACAACAAGAATAGGAGGATCTACATCATCTGTGAGCATGTACTTACCTAGATCTCCTTCCTCAGCATCTGGTTCTTTGATGCCAGGGTACATGGGGTCATTGTCCCCTATTCTTGGGTCTTCCACATTATGAAGCATCTTTTGTTCTCTAAACACACGAATCTTGAAGTTGTCTTCTACAGGAATATCAACATATGTCAAATCCATATGCAAGGTTCTCCCAACATCTACACACCACTTGCGGGATAAAAGCATGCCCCATTGAGTAGGGCAGTCAATAATCACTACATCCATAACCATGCGCCTCTGTGGACATGCAAGCAAACAAAATTGTAAGTTTTCAATAATACCAAGACATGCAACCTCCCTAGCATCCATAGCTCTAACATTTCTATAAGGTCTAGTAATCTGCAAGCCTAAATGATTCATCTATTCTAATGTCATGATATTATTTGAGGCCCCTAAATCAAGCATGCAGTTCCTCAAAAGTAAACCATTAATCTGCAATGTCATATAGAAAGGCATGTGAGATTTCTCTTGCTTAGTTGTCCCTAGGAAAATTTTAGGAATATCATCATTGAAATTCGCTTCATCTAGAGGACAGACCATGAATTTTGAAATAGACTGCTGATAACTAGAGTTTTTAACGAATTCTTTGAGGGGAATGGGGATCTTTACCTTTGCTAATTCAGCCTCAATAGAAAAACATGCAAAATCAGCATTAGGGGCAGCAACATTACCTTGAATTGTTTCCTGATTTGGAGCAGATTTACCTTGGACAGTTTGCTGATTTGTGGCTATACCATTGTTTGAAAATCCTCTTGTAGCCTGCTCACTCTTATTCTGATCAAAAAATGAAGGAATAATTCGCTTGGGCTCTTGTGGTGTTGGCAAAATTGCATTTTTTGCTTGGTTGATTGGCTGATTTGACGAAGAAGGATCCCCAATAGTTTGGGGATATTTGGCTTTGTTTCTCCTAACGAACTGCTTTTGGAGTTCCTCTAGCCTAGCCATGCGAATCTCTTTAGCTCTTTGTATCTCCTCCTTCCTAGCAGGCCATGCAGTAGGTGACTAAGGTGGATTTGGCTTCTTTGTGGACAGTAGAATCAATCTAAAACACACCCCTATTGTGAGATTGAATTTCTGAAGAATGGGCGTACAGGTAGTCTTGAGAGTCTTCCACATCCTCATCGAATTCTCCCGCCATATTGACCATGTTATCCTCATGACTATCTGACCCTAAGAAGGCATGTGCATATTGGGCAAATAGTTGACAAGTTTCTTCGGGGTGAGGCATGTCACAAGCTCTACAGTAAGGGTTTAAATCATGTGCATTATGCCCAACAAAGTTCGCCCCAGGGCTAGGATTGGGATTTTTTAGGTTTTCAAAGTTCCTATGGGCTTGAAAATTTTTCCTATGTTGATTGAATGGCCTTTGGGATGAAGAGGGTTGAAGTGAGGACTTGTCTTGGATACTAAGTTTTTGAACTAAGTCTTGTAGCAAACTTACAACTTGAGGGTTGCTAGATAGATTTTCCTCCTCTTTCTTAGGTTCTTTCTTGTGTTCTAAAAAAGGTTGGGCAAGTGATTGAGAAGGGGCTTGTGAGGCTTTCTTGCCCTGTGAATCCAGCAATTCCTACAACGGTATCTTGGCTTGATTGGCAGTGGTAAAGTGCTTCTCCATCTTGATAGCTTCCCTGAAAGCTCCCTCCAAATCTTATGGCTCCTTCTACTTCAAGAAAACACCAAACATTCCATCAAATTGTTCATTGTAAAAAATCAAAGCACTTGCAAGATTAGGTCTAACAGTTTGTGGAATTTTATTGTAAGATTTCATGAAACGTGAATTAAATTCTTCCATAGATTCATTTTCATTCTTTTTAATCAAAGAAAAAGACTTAAGGAGAAAAGCACTGTCCTGTTTGTGGGACAATTTGTCCATGAATCTGTCATGAAAGGTGATCCAACCATTAATATTGTCTGTTGCCAATGCCTTGTAGCAATCTCTTGCATCCAAAGTCAATGATTGTGCAAATAACCTCATGACAACATCCTCTTCAGTCACGCCCAAGTTCTCTAAATATTCCAAAAAGGCCTTAACATGGGATTCTGTAGCGATAGCATTATTCCCAGCAAATTTAGGCATGTGTTTGTTAGAATATGATGGATTGTGCTCGTTTTACCATCGACAATATCACTATTGTCATCCAACCATAGGTCGAAGCCACCCTCCGAGCACCTTAACCTTGACAGAGAATCATTCCGGAAGCAAACCCTAGGCTAGATAGCCAAACAAAGGGTAGCGCACCTTTCTCCAGGGATAGCACACCAAACAAGAGTTGATCAGATAATCCAAACCATAACCAAGAGATAGTCCAAGCCAAAACGTAATCTGCTAGCTGTAGCAGTTGCAACGGCAACTCTCCACCAGACTTGAGCACAAAACTGCCCAACTGCAATGCGCACAAGTGTGCTCTGCAGTTCTAAGAATGTTGGCCAGAATGAAGACTGGCCTCCTGTATTTATACTAAATCTGGCAGACTGCCAGGGCCGACTTCTCATTATGGGTACTAATTCTTTAGTATATAATATTTCTTCTAGCCGACTTCTTCTCTTGGAGGCTAATAACCTAATACAAGTTATCCTCTTGAGCCGACTTGTCTTCTAGGGTTATTAGCCAACTCATTAGGGTTTCTTCTTTCTTCCCGGAATATTCTATTCTCGTCAGGTTTACACGTGGAGGTAAATACCTCTCGTAGCTACCATAATATCAACACTCCCTCCTAGCTAGGGAGGTATTGAAGGTAATGGTCTTGAGAACAAACATACCATTCACCCGGTAGCATCAACATAGTCATATAGACTATCTCATGATTAGATCGTGAGCACCATCACTATCGATGTCATCAACTGCATCATCTCTCGAAACCATACTCCATCTGAGTAATCAGACATGGTGTTGGATAAGTCACTCACACCATAGAGTGACACAAGAACCATTCTTATAATCCAGACATATGTTCTAGAAGAATAAATGTCCTGGCCCATTTTTCGTCTGGGAAATCTCTGTCCATTGATCATCAATCTAGTTGATGATCATTTCCAACACTGTTGATAGTCTTCAAGGAAATCGGAACAATATCATTCAATAGAACACAACTGTGTCTGTCCATAGTAGTACTCAACTACAATCTAGTGGTACACTACCACACCAAGTAGCACACATATACTTGATCAGTGACGTGTAGTCACAATCAGTGGAACACAATCCACCACAGTAGCATACATCTACTGTCTAGAGACATACAGTCTCCATAACAATCATCTGATATCAACCTGCACAGAAAACATTGTTATGATATAAACTGAATCATCTGGGCCATTCTTCCACTCACATCTATGAGATCTGGAAAAGCATCTACCCTCAGAAGGTCAAGCATCAATGATGAGCTATCTGGACTATTCTTCTCAAGCAAGAAAGAATAACTGTCATGATTTCTGAGCCTGGACCATTCCCCACCCTGGGCCATTCCTCCGGCACTAAACAAAGTGCAACCTGGAGAGAATGAGTCTGCCCTAGGGAATGCATGTCCCTGATTGTTGAACCTGGACCATTCCCCACCCTGAGCCATTCCTCCGGCACTAAACAAAGTGCAACCTAGAGAGAATGAATCTGCCCTAAGGAATGACTGTCCGGACCATTTCCCAAGGAAATCACTATCCTGCACCAACCTCCAAAACGGACCATTCTTCGAAACTGCTCACAGCTGAGAGCTTCGAAAGAATGACTGTCCGGCGAGGCGGGCCAGTCTTCTTGAGTAACCCTCAAGAAGAGAGACTGCCCTAGACCATTTCCCATGTTAACCACAATGGGAAATCGTTGTCTATGGTACATCAGCAATCCATCGAACCATTTTCATTACGAAAATGACCGTTCGATCTGGACCATTTTCCGAACTGGAAAATGCCTGTCCGTTAGAAATCTCAAACCACTTTCTGAACTGGAAAGGAACTACTCATCCTGGACCATTTTTCGAACTGAAAAATTACTGTCCATAAGTTAATAACACATCAGCGCTCCCTCCCAACCTGGGAGTGATCTCTTCCTTTTTCAATAAGGAAGTCGTCTCCACGAGCTCCAGCTTGAGTACGCAAACTCTTTCATCTTGGACAGAAGCTTTACCAAAATGTCTGCTTATCTTCTCATCTGTGGAGATGTATATTGGAGAACCACTTTCACCTTTCTAGACTTCATCAAGGAGAATGTAATGCTTGATCTCAAATGTACTTCGGTCTTTCTGGAACACTGGTTTTCTCTGAAGGCTTCATACAGCTCTGATCAATCAAGTATATCATTGTTGGATTCCTCTTTGTTTCCTGCTAGCTCATAACATCATGGCAAGAGTCAAACTAGAACATATCCAAGTGGTACTTCTTCTGCCATCATGAGTTCCTGATCTTCTGAGTAATCATTCTATACAATATCTTTGTTATTGAAAGTCTTCACCACGCTTCTGTTGTGCATTGTCTTCTTTCATCTGCATACAAGAGTCTCTTTCTGGTATACCTCAAAGCTTTGAGGTTGCTCTTCATACGCTCTTTGTTCAATTGTTCTGGAGAACAGTCTTTTCATTTATCTGATGTAGACTCCAACCCATGGATATTGCAGACGATATAATGGTTCATATACAGGTATGTCTGGTTTACTGGAACAAGCAATCATCATAGTCTTCTCCCTCCATCTGGTAGAACCTCTAGTTCTGGATCTTGCAATGCTTACATTCATAAGTCTTTCATACACTATTCTTCATCACAACTTTCAGTTCCTCTGCTTGATTGCTTTTAGTGAGTTCATATCAGGTTGGTAATCTTGTGATTCTCGATACAATGACTGGTTGTTTTGGCTTCTCTTTCTTTCTTGGAATCTTCATGTTCTTCCTCATGTTTCTCTTTAGCTTCTTGGGTCCATGGAGTTTCTTATAGATTACATGCCCTAAAGATTCCACTTCTTTCTTTCATCATAGAATCACGGATGTGAATGGACAACCAGGGATACTTTTAGGCTTCTTTTTGAAGAAGGCTTCTTCTAAAGTCAAATTGAACACGTATTGTTTTTCATGGCTACTACCATGGATATATACTTCATCATCTACAATGGATCATAGGATTAGCTCCCTCCTAATCCTTGCTTCATGTATGAGTGCATGTTTTTCTTTTGGAAGCATATAATCGGCTCCCTCCATCTAACATAATCCATGCTTCCGTCTGCATCCTTATTGCCTTCTGCAAAGTGTCATAAGTCTTACTCTAATTTCCTCTTGATTGTCGATTTCTGCTTATCTTGCAGCTGTTACTTTTGTAATAGCTTCCACATGAATTGTTACCAAGGTTTGTTGATGTACTTCGTCTTTTCATGTGTATTGTCTTGTCTTGTAGTCATAGTGATACCAATCTTGTTGTTCTTCTCTTGGAACATATTATCTTTTAGAAAATAGATATGCAAGATATGTACAGAAAACATGGTATATACAAGAACTATGAAGAGTATTGTTACCTTGTCTCAGAAGAAGAAGTCTTTTTTCATCCTGCTTAGTCTTCTTTGTAGGTTGCTTTTCTTCGGCAACTAATGCTTTGTGTGTCTTCTTCCTTTTCTTTAGCTCGGGACAATGATTCTTGTAGTGACCGTATTTTCGACAGTTGAAGCATTGTATTTCTGACATATCTTTCTCTTGATTTGGCTTCTTCCTTGAGCCAAACTTCCTTTTGTTCCTGAAATTCTTGAATCTTGCTATGAAGGCTTGATCATCGTATTTCTTTTGAGTTTTCTCTTTTGCACTAATCCTTGATTCTTCTTGTGCACAGCAAGTCCAAAGTTATTCAAATGTAGGATACTCCTTCCTTGTGTTCATGTTTGCAGCAAATGCATCCCATGTCTTGGGAAGACCATTGAGTACTATATTTACCAGTTCCTTCTCTGAGATGATCTCTTCAATAGCTTGTAGTTGATCTCTTAACTGAGAGATCCTCACAAAGTATGATGTTATGTTGTTGTCATCATTCATCTTCATGTCACGGAGCTCATTCTTCAGACTCATTACTTGTCCAATGTTTCTGACTGAGAAGAGGTTTGTTAGGGCATCGTACATCTTCTTCGATGAGTCAAGATGGGAGATGTAGGGTATCAAGTGGTATTTTATAGAATCCACTATGATACTCATGGCATTGATGTCACCGTCTTTGAACTTCTCCATAACTGCAACATTCTACGGTTCCTTCTCTTTTCCTTCTTCAAACTCCGGTTTCACAATCTTTCCTTTCACGATATCCAGCACTTTATTCTTGGCAAGGATGAGGTCAATCCTTGTCTTCCATGCTCTGAAGTTAGAAGCTCCATCTAACTTGTTTTCTGACTTCATAGAGTAAGTCATGGTTGCCTTGACTTGGTCAACCCCAGATTTGACCAAAAACTCAAAATTGACATCTTAGCTTGCTAAGAGTACCAGGAAGTGCGCTAGGCTACGGCGCACTGGTCTATCCAGAAATCAGGTCAATCCCTTCACTTAAGGTGCCTCAACGAGAGGGTTAGGGTTTTTGCAACTGCACCTGCTAGTAACCCTAGCGGCAATGCTTTAGTAACTGCTCCTGCTAGAAACCCTAGCGACAGTTCTTCAACGAGCTTAGTATCCTTATGGCTATGCTCCCTTCCAATGGTTAGACTGAATGAAGGAGGTGTGGGCCCATAACCTGTTAGAATATGATGGATTGTGCTCGTTTTACCATCGACAATATCACTATTGTCACCCAACCATAGGCCGAAGCCACCCTCCGAGCACCTTAACCTTGACAGAGAATCATTGTGGAAGCAAACCCTAGGCTAGATAGCCAAACAAAGGGTAGCGCACCTTTCTCCAAGGATAGCGCACCAAACAAGAGTTGATCAGATAATCCAAACCATAACCAAGAGATAGTCCAAGCCAAAACGTAATCTGCTAGCTGCAGCAGCTGCGACGGCAGCTCTCCTCCAGACTTGCGCACAAAACTACCCAACTGCAGTGCGCACAAGTGTGCTCTGCAGTTCTGAGAATGCTAGCCAGAATGAAGACTGGCCTCCAATATTTATACTAAATCTGGCAGACTACCAGGGTCGACTTCTCATTATGGGTACTAATTCTTTAGTATATAATATTTCTTCTAGTCGACTTCTTCTCTTGGAGGCTAATAACCTAATACAAGTTATCCTCTTGAGTCGACTTGTCTTCTAGGGTTATTAGCCAACTCATTAGGGTTTCTTCTTGCTTCCCGAAATATTCTATTCTCATCAAGTTTACACGTGGAGGTAAATACCTCCCGTAGCTACCATAATATCAACAGTGTTTGCCATAATTTCCAGCAAGTAGGGCATTCAAGGGGTTCACTACATTAGCCAAATCCAAGGGTGCATAAAGATTGATAGTGAATGCAACCCTAGGTGGATTAGGTTGGTTTGGTTGATTTACTCCTGCCATTGGAAAGATTGGTACAAGCAAAGGATTTACATGTGCAACAAGGGTAGGAGGAGTAGGAGTTTGTATAGATGAGGAAGATGATGAAGTACGTGAGTCTGTTGAAGGGAATAGTGAGCTAGGGTTTAATCTAGATGATCTGCGTAAAATCCTCAATGGAGTCACTCTAGATCTTCATGGAGTCGCCAGGTGAACTAAATTCACCAAAATGTCATCTACGAAGGATTAAGATTGATTCCCTGGCAACGACGCCAATTTGTTAAGGCTAAATCTGACACCCTAGGTTTCAAGTCAACTATAGTATGAGGGAATCAAACCTAGACTTAATTTAGGGGTTTCTATCCTAAGGTCACAATGATTTCACCCCTCTCGTTTTGGGTTGGTGCATGCCAACCACAGGGAGGCTACCCTAAGGATGTGTTGCTTGATAGATAGGATTAAACCTGCAAAACCACAAACCAAACAACACAAAACATGGGCTTTGAATGAGGGTTAGCTTACCTCACCCAAAACCTGCATAAAACAATTAAAAGTGATTTTTTGGTGGAAAACTCAAGTAGAGCGAACTATTGGAAGGAAAAAGAGAGAAAATCAGCAAGAAAAGAACACTCCAATGGTGCCAAATCGACCCCCACTGAAGGATTAGCTCCAAATACATGCAATAATTTAGAAATCAATTCGAACAACAAGAATTTAGGCCAAAAACAACACATAAAACTCTTTATTCATGGCAAATCAGAGGAATGGCTCCATCACAGAGAAAATCCATGAAATGTTACAATGATCTCCAAAGAACTGAGAATCCAGAGCTAGAATTGAGAGAGAAATGAGAAGGAGAGAGTATAGCGCTACTGCAATAGAGTGATCCACCTTCCAACTGTGGAGGACTGTTGAATATATAGCTCACTGAAGAAGAAATTCGCCCTACTCTTTCCAAACTGGGAAAAAGGTCAACCAATAATCATCATCCAAGTGGATCCCTGTCCATCTTCCATGTGCCACTGCATAGATTCCTGCTAAATTTGGTGGAGCGAACTTTTCCAAGCTTTCTGGTCAAATCTAGGGGAAAATTGGAGAAGAATGGAGGTGGAATGAATCAATTGTGTTGAGTAATGAAGGAATTATCGCCAAAAATGTGAGAGGGGCGCACCTTTGGGCTAAAATAAGCCATTAATGCATGCACTAGGGGAGATAGGGAAAATGAGTGAGAGAGGAGAGGAAATGGAAAGAAAGGGGAAAGGTGGAAAAGGTGAAAAGCTAAAGCAAAAGTTGAGAAAGGGATAAAGCAAGAAAGTTGGGAAAAGCAGGGAAAAGCTAAAAGCAGAAAGCAGAAAAAGTTAAAAGCTGCTTTAAAGAAGAAAAGCAAAAAGTTACTTTTATGGAAGGAAAAGTTGAAAGATGCTTTAAAGCGGAAAAGCAAAAAGTTGCTTTAGAGTAGAAAAGCAAAAAGTTGCTTTATGGTGGAAAACTTTCTCGCTTTAATTTATCCTTATTTAACATGTGTTGGGCGACTTGTGGGCCCCACATGGGTCGCCACCTCATCCTGCCACATTATCACTTATGTCACCTCATCACTGAAAAAGCAAACTTGTCCAAATACCCTCGAGTTTATACTCATTGGAAGCAGAATTGGACAAGGAGTAAGAACATGTTATCAAATAACTTATATGAGGGGTTTATAATGTCATCATGGGCAAGAAGTGTCCAAAAACACTGCAAGTCTCTCATACTCTTCCTGAAACTGATAGTTCATCCTGAAATAACCAAGAAAAACACTGGAACAAGCTAAACTCAACTCATGTAAGCCACCATGCTCTAATTGACAAGAATAAGAAGAAATGTGCCTGGAAGATCTCTGAATGATAGCCCTGTACTGTCCGGAAGAACCTGTGAATGCTAGCCTGAAAGGATAGACTGGCCTTTGACCATCAAAATCTCAAAGGTGATATTTTAGGGTCAACAGGTCCCAAGTCCAACATGACACCGTCCATCTCATAACTTTCAAGCTCAGTTGTCATCTTGAATTCTCTCCCTGTGCGCCTCTGCTTGCTCACTTGGCAGACATCTCGTTCTGGTAGCAGCGCGGAAATAGCTATAGTTGTCTACTCTTCCCCCATACATCTGGTTAACATGTGGGTCAATTTCTTTGCAGCTTTAGGATCACTTGGCAACTTAAGGCAACAGTGGAAGAATTCACTTACTTGGTTTTCTGATTCGACCTAGTGGTTAGTATTGGGCTCCATTTCTTCTTGTGTTGCACATCACAATTCTTTGTGCACACATTCTTCTTCCATTGCCTTGTGTTCCCATTGTGACTCTTCACGCATGTTGGCTTCATCCAGCGATTTCTGCATTGCGCATTGTATTGCTTCGCGCACGCGGCCTTCCTCCAGTGACTTGTATGTTTCTTGTTGTAACTCTTCGCATGTACGGGGTTCCCCCAATGACCTGTCTGTTGTGCGTTGTAACTCTTCGCACACAAGGGCTTCCTCCAATGACCTTTGTGTTGCGTGTTGTAACTCTTTGCGTCCTCTGTCCTCTTTTAGAGCCCTTTGTGCGTCACACAGGAATTGCTTCTATTGCGCGGCGTCAAACTTGGGAGGTGCTTGCATTACTTTTTTTATCTTTCCTTATACATTCTAAACTGAACTTTCTCCTCATTCCAGGTCCATTCTCGTCCAAATGCCTCCTCAAGTAACTACTCGTGGATCAGCATCTTCTTTTAGCTTCTAACCTTCGCATGACTCTGTAGTCACCATATTGCAGTGTCCCTTCTTCTCTTCTCGTTTTTCCAACAAGTCTAGGCAATCTTTCGTGACATGATCTGCGTTGTGGCAATATCCGCAGAGTACGCACAGTTTGGTACAAAAGCACGAAAAGTGGCCTACTTTGCCACAATTAAAGAAGGTAGGTGGTCTTCCTCCACCACCACCATATCCTCTTCCTCATCCATATCCTCCTCTCTAGCCTCCTTGGTATCCTCCTCTATCAAAGCCTCCATGGTCTCCACCCTTTTGCTCTTCCTAGACCCAGAAAGCATCTGCAGTGTTCTCGCATCAGTTGTAGTGACCAGTAGTTGTTCACGTCGTGGCCCATGGATTTGCAAAACTCACAAAATAGAGTATGCATAGTCTTCTAATACTTCTGCAGTGTTGGGCAACGGGGAGGTATATGACCCCATTGCCTGCAAATATCACACCATTCGGTCTGTGGTCCTGTTGGGAACGGATTCAGCACACCCATCGTTGTGTAATTTCCCAGCGTGGGGCACTCATTTCTACTATGACCTTCGGTGCGGCATGTAGTACACCAAACGTTCTCACGCACAACCTTGGCCTTAGCCATATCTTGCAGTTGCATGGTGAAATTTGCGAGATGGGATTGTACTTGCGCCAACCCTACTAAATTCTCACCACCTCTTGGTGTAGCTTCTAGGCGCATTGCAATTTCCACGGCCTCCGCTTGGGTCGTCACTTTCTGTTGGGTGAGGCAACTCGAATATGAGGCAGGAGCCCAACTGGAAGCAATAAACCATTCTCTGCATTGGATGTCTTGAAGTTGAAACTTCAGTCTATCGAACAAAATCTTGAATAGTTGGTCATAATCCCATATAGTTTCGCGAGCTAATTGTTTGATCTCTTTGACTTTCGTGATGCATTGAGATTCTGACTTAGGTTTTTGAAATTACCTAAGGAGATCTCTCTTTATGTCTAGTAAGGACCTGGCTTGTCCCGTCAGTACAGTAGCTTTGTACTTCATGTACCACGTCAGAGCTATATCTCTAAAGGTACTGCGCAATCTTGGATGCTTTGTCCGTGATTCACTTCACAAACCATATAGCTTCACATGTGAACCAGTGTTGCTCTGCATCATCTCTTATCATCCCATGAAATGCAGGAAGACTCAAAGTTGAATCTTGGTTCACCATATTCAATCTAGAACTGTTTCTTCCTAACCAACCATTGTTTGGTGATGATATTGATGCTCCTCTTTTTGCGAAGTATTGTTGACTTCGACTTCTTCACTCGTATCTTCTTCTTCTTTTCTTTTACTCTTTCTTCTTCTACTCTTATCTTTGCACTTTCTTCGTTTCTCCGGCGCATCATCAGATGCAAACATACAGTCCCACAGTCCATTATACAAACAGAGTTCGGTGTCCAACCATTCCACCTCAAGGTTATCTTTCGCTTGATCTCCTTCATACACAGAGTCATATCTTTCAGTAACTCTGATTCCAGGAGGGAACGATACCCCTACCTTGCATTTTTCTCCTCAGAGGCCCTTCCCTCAGATCACTCCACAGGCCGCACACGAGGATGGTTTTCAGAGGCATCTCGACTTCTCCAGTCGATGACCATCTCCCCAGAGCGCCTTCCCCCCTTTAAGTACTCCTTAGATGCGTCGGCCCATCTCTTGTCGACTAGACAGATAGTGAATCGAGATATCAAAGAGGATATATACAAATTATATATTCAGGTCACCTAGACCTCAACCCAGATGAGCCTCGACCCAAAGATGTCATTCTACTTAGAGCACTTCATGGAGTTACAGGATGGTATCATTGTCCACCCCCCATACACGTATAGACATTGGATGCATTCACTCATGATCCCTTTGGGACAGCTCTGGGTTGGTTCTCATCGACTCCGAGTAGAGATTGAACACCATATCACATGCATTGATAGGATCTTCCAAATGTGTCACCTACATGAGTCAGAGACAGAGAAACACCTCATTTTTTGGTGCCCCGTTTACTATGAGATCTGAGAATGTTACTACTGTCTCTACAGAGACTCAGAGGACTCAGGATCAGAGGTGGCTAGCTCTTTGCATCAGGGAGATTCTCAGTCACAGATCCCAGCTCTTGCACACCGCCCCCCACCCGGGACAGACCAGGAGGATCACCTCATACTTCCAGGCCCTTCCACCAGATCGAAGCAACAAACGGCAGTTCAAGTTCCAGAGTACTTCAAACCATAGAGTGGTGAGACCTCGAGCCCATTCTCTCCCCCCTAAAGATCGACCGACATGTTTGAGACCGGTTCGGAAGTGCAGGAGCATACACCGGTCCACGTAACCTCATCGCAATAGAGGGTTCAACTTCAGACGGGTTCAAAATAGGGCACTTCTTGCCCATTGAACCGCCCCTCAACCCCAGCAGAGCAGTCAAAGATCTATTCAGAGCTTCTTTCCTTCAACCTCGGATGGTAGGAGGACTGAGCTTCCCCACTCCTACGTCCCCCCTAGGATCATACAACTAGATCCCGATATGGTACTCGAGGACTCCAGGAGACATTGACCTCACTAGCTTCACCTTCAGATTTTCCTCTCTCAGCTAGAATTGAGTTGTCCAACTCCCACCATGGACACTCCCACTTTGTATCACCACACATATGATATTGCTATATACACTTTTTCCTTGGTTGTAACTAGACCTAGGGTTTCTTTCTTTATGATATTCTTAGCATTATCTAGGAGATGCTTTTGCACTCCCACATTGTACCCACAATTGTTGTATTCTTCAGTCCCATTGACCTACCTTTTTGGTCATTCGTTGGACATTAATAAAATTATCTTATCTTATCTTTATCTTCTTGGTGACAAATGCGCAAGGGGGGTGGTTCAAAGAGGGGGTTCCTCCATACTCTCATCTTCTTCGATGAGGGATCCAAAAGAGCTCCCTATCTATAGTCATGCAAGCCTACTCATAAAAGCTAAGGCCTCTGGCCCTTCTCGGAGGGCTTCATCACTATCTTTTGTTGCTTTGTAACTATTGCTCGGCATCCCATCCTCCTCTCTTGATACCTTTCTCCTAACGTTGCATCTCTTTGACGACCTCTCCTCTTCTGCGCTTCTCTCTGGCACAAAACTTCTTTTCTCTTCCAGTAATCTTCTTCTACGGCTAGTGACAAACTTCCTCTCAGCAGTGTTGAAGGATTCCCTGCACTCAAAATAGCAAACTCAACGATATACCCTTCATTAACCCAATCGAACTAGAAGTCGACTACTCTAGCCCACTTATTATCCACAGATTTCGGCCTATTGACCGTATTCTGGTCTCACACAAGTGATTCTTGGGCTCCCTAGGCCAAATTAATCTTTGTCTGCCTTTTTATCCATTCATGCAACAAACAAGGAAACTCAGCAAAGAAAGTTTCATGTAAATCGGTATAGATGTACCTTTTTTTCCACCGCTCAAGGTTGATCGGCAGATTTTTGGTCTCTCATCGCGCGAACTCCTCCTCCTCCTCAAATACCCAATCTTGTATCTCCTCCCTGGAGGGTTTCCACCTCATTGTTTTCCTTCAACATCTAGTACAAAACCTTCAGGTCTCGGCAACGGAACCATTTGTTGGCTCTAACAGGGGTATCAGACCCAGGGTTCGATAGGCTTTACCAACAAAAATCCCATAGGCACCGGCATATTCAATCATCAAGGACCAAAAAAGGTCTCACCCGAGAAGCCATGAGAATCACAAAGACCATAAGTCTTGTGTTGGATGTGAAGGAATAACAAATACATGAAATCTCCATCAACTAATCATTCATTCATTCAAAACTACCATAAGATTGTTGCGCATCATAATGTAAACAGTGATGCATTCAAACCATAACTCATCAACATACAAAGATAAAGGTGCTTCAACTTTCATTCATAACTGATACAAGAATGAACTTCGAGCTCTAGCTCAGCTCTTTCTTCCTAACTCTCTATCCACATTCACTTTCTCTAGTGACCAAAAACCCAACCCATTACCTATTTGGATGCACCCCCCCATATCTTTCACGGAGTGTGGAAATCATAACTAACTTGCTAGCTCATCAACTACCTCGACCATGACTAGTCATGTTGTTACAAAAATAGTTACAAGATATTATAGAAGATATTCGAGCTCTAGCTCAGATATGCATGAGGTCTCTTTAATTCCCTTAAGCACGGTACAAAATGAGTTGGTGCGTGCAGTATCTCCTTGGTTGGCGCAGATGCTAAACTTGACGCTGCGCGGTGTATCTTCTTGGACGCGCGCACAGTGCTGACTTGTGGCACGCACACTTTTTGCAAAACCTTAGGTGCCAACATGAGCTTTCATAAATCTGGAACGTGGCATGGCATGAGAAGCCCTGGCACACGAAAAATAGTTCCAAGTAATTTTAATCTATGCCTTGGGAACCATGAACTGCATGGAAAACGTGAAGATGCCCAAAAATCTGGATGACGCCAACTGCCCAAGAAGTATCATGCGACATCATATGGTCCTTATCCATGTCGTCAAACCCTCCAACTCATAAAAACAAGTAAATGTCCCAATTGTCCAAAGCTCAAACATACAAGGGCTAGTGAAGAAATTCACTAGGGTTACCCCCTGCCAAAATGAGGGGTGACATGTCCTAGGGCTGTGTACATGGGATGTAGCTAAAACATGAATGCCCTCCTTCCTTGTGGACCAACGTTCAACCATTAAGGTACCTCAAGGCAGAAAAAATAGAGCACTGACCTTGAATGTATGCAATGTCTTGTTTATTAACTACTTTCAGATCTGGCCACACAAATGATAGAAAATCGGGCCTGTATGACAATGTCTTCAAGGGTCAGCTACCATTTTCCCTTCAAATTTGCTTGAGTGTTGGTGTAATCCTTCACCGAAAGAAACTCTGACTGCTGGTTGTCTTAAGTTGTTAAAATAACTCTGCAAAGGTGCATTTACAACTCTATGACAGATCTCTTGCTGCCACTGCAAATCTGCTTAAAACAGACCTGATTTTGTCTGTGTTGTGACTTATCCATAAGCAGACGTTAGTGCTTAATGTACAGCTCTGAGAATTTTCAAAGGTTGACCTGTCACTGTTTTGCCTTTTACACGAGGAACTAGAACAGGGGTACACCCAGAAACAAGTGATGAACAGCCAGTCTGAGTTTCAATAGTTCGGTGAGCCTGGCAGCAGTCTGATAACGGATCATCGTCAAGGTCTTCTAGTTCTTCTTTTCTGCTCTTGTTGCAGAAAGCACTATGGTCGCCTTGTATTGACTGTAGGGTATGCCCCACAGGTGCACTATTCTTCTTTTGAAGAAAAGGCATTACCACCAATTTTGTCCAGGGAAAAATTGGACATTATGACTTGCAAAACAATGTTGAAAGGGGACCAGCGATCATGCACAGACTTGCTGGTGATCTGGGTATAGAAGACAACCTTATGAAGGGTACTTGTCAGAATTGTGACAGTGAAGGTTAATTCAGCCCAGATTGATGACTTTGGCTGAAATTTAGCGACCCCTGTAACAGTTGATTGGCTGAAACCAAGTCATGGGTGGAACATGTTATTCTCAGTGGCAGAATGGATTAAAGACACGGGCAAAGCACTGAAACAACAGGCATTTTCTGATGATGGAACTTGGAAGCTAGAGGAGGTTTGCCCTTCAGCAGTCAGGTTTTCCTTGAAGATTAGATGATCAAGGTCAGTCATTTTCTGGCTACTCTGGTAGGCATAACACTCTGTAACATAATAATGTCCAAAAATGGGGACATTACACTAGTTTCGTTACTTTCAGCTTTTGCATGACTCCATTGCCCAATGAAAAGACACTGGTCCCAGATTCTCTAACTACCTGCTTTCATACTCTATAGCTATCCTGAACTGCTTGTCTGAATTTCTTTCTCCACTTACTCTCAACCTACAACAATTGCGACCTACAGCTAGCTGGCTTAAAGCGAAAGAGGGATTGGTGAGGTGACAGTGGCCCTTCCCTCTCAGTTTCGTCAAATTGCACTTGAGCATTGGGACTTTGGCTCTACAAGTGCAAATTTGTGCAATAATAAAAGGTACCAAGAAAACAACAGTTCTTCTGATGCCAAATTACAAAGCAATGATCCACGCTCCTAATAAATAAATTTATGTATCTAGCATTCTCTCCTTCCTTCAGAACAATAGTGTGAGCTTTATTAAAATGTAATGCAGTTGCAGAGGATATTCCTCAAGCAACTTCAAGCTGCACCCTTAAGCTACCCCCTTAAGCTGCCACTTAAAGCTGCCCCCTTGCCAGCTGTCCCTTGCCTTAACCACCCTCCTCTAAAGCAAGTCAGCTACCTCTCCTAGCTAAGTCGACCACCTCTCTGGCTCCTATCCTAAGCTAAGGCAGCCCTAACCTAAAAGGTAATCCTAACCTAAACTCTTTACTATTTAAAGAGAGGGAGGCGCCTTCTTCTCATTTATTCTTGACATCAGTTTTTATATATCAGTTTTCATAAGAGTTCTGAGCTAAGGTTATTCTGAGGGAGCAGCTAAGGATTTTCTGAGTGAACTGCTAAGGATTTTCTGAGTAAGCAGCTTATGATTTTCTGAGGAAGCAAGGGAGCAACAGAGACACTTCTATAGCAGCTAATTTCTATATTTTGGACAGCATCTAAAGACTGTTCTGGGCAGCATATTAGAGGTTGTTCTATAGCAGCCATTTGATTATATTCTGAGAGTTATTCTGGACAGCATCTGAAAGTTATTCTGAGCAGCAACAGAGGCACTTCTGTAGCTGCTGATATTTCTGTTCTGGACAGCATTTAAAGGCTGTTCTGGACAGCAACTCAAGGGCAGATTTGAGTCAGTCTTAAGGGCACTTTTGGGACAGCAATAGCTACAGTTCTGAGGGCAGACCTGAGTAGAGACTGAGAGATATTTAAAGACACAGAGACAGCAGTAAGTGTTACTGGCTTATCTCCTTCAAAGGAAGTCTTGTACTGTCATTGTACTTGTTGACTGATAATATATCACAAAGAAGTTTGCTGGGTTTTCTTCCCCTTGAGGGTTTCCCAGGATAAATAATCGTGCACTGTGTGAATGTTGTTTTCCAATGTTTCTTATACTTGAGATTATTTGTTAAAAGTAAAAGAATACTACTGTGGACTATTGTTATCTGTTTATGCTTGAAATTTAACAAGCTTGACCTACAATCTCTACATAAATCTCCTCACCATACAAGCTCAATAAACTCCTCCATTATGTTCCCATATTCCTGTAGCAGTGACAAGGAGCTAATTTGATACATTCACTGGCAGTAGCATCATTTTCTTATAATATTCTGCTCAACATTTTCCAACTAATTCCATGGCACTGTAAAGAATCCTGGTTGGCTTCAAGATCAGCAAGGATAAATTTCAAGCCCTTTTTTCCAAGTATGGTTCCTCTGCTAAAATAAACTTCCAGATTGAACAACTCCTTTGCTGGGACCTAGAGACAAATGATCTACCATAGCTTGCTGCCAGACTTCATGTAGGTAGTGATCTCTTCTACTGCTAGAAAGAAGCCTCAAATTGTACATGCAATTTGAGGGGTAACAAGTAGCATGCCAAAGGAGAGTGTAGAAGGAGGACTTGCAGTAGAAGACTGTAGGGAAAAGATTGAGGTAAAGGAGTTTGTGCAACAAACTCAAGAAGCAGCAGAGTTGCATAGGAGAGATGTTGCAGAAATGAGTGGTGCTGCAGCGGAAGATGGTGTTGCAGAAGAGGGTGGTCTTGCAGCAGTGGAGTTGCAACGAGATGATGTTACAACAGATGTAACAGTGGAAGAAATGCAGATGGGAATGCTTAATTTCAATAATGTTTTGTGCATTGACTTTGTTGTAGGTGAAGTAGAATGTGCAGAAAAAGAAAAGAAAGTGGAACAGACCAAAGAAAAGACATGGTAGTTGCAGCAAGAAGAGTTGATGCAAAAGAGTGAAGATGAACTAGAACTGCATTGAGGTGAATATGATTGCAGTAGGAAAGTTGTTGTAGTGAAAGAAAAGAAAAAAGAGAAGATGCTTGAGCAACAAGCATTGGTGGAGTTCATTGAGATAGTGGTAATGGTGCAAAAGAAGGAGGATGGAGAGGCAATAAGAACCATTGAAAGGGAGCAATTTGAGGCAGTGAGACCCATTGTACAAGATTGGCAACAATTGCTAGGGGCGGACGAGTTGCAACAGGTGGTAGAAGAGATGATAATGATGGTGATGAAGATAAAACAGTCAAACAAAGTGGCGACATAGAGTTTAGGTGTGAGGAATTACCTATGTTACCCCCTCTCACCTAGGGGTAACTAGAGGAGATCATGTCTCATGGTCCACAATGAAGACAGTGCTCCCAGAAATGATCATGAGCATTCTCCACAAACAGCAGCCCCTCAGATGCCTCCCCTCCTTATCATTGCTCAGCTCAGCTCATTTGCTTAATCAGCATGGTTCATTCAATGATGGTGGTCCAGAACACGAGGTACACTAGTCACTGTTTCATATAAAGTGTTACATTTAATGCATTAGGCATTTAAGTGAGGATCGTGGGTTGAAGTCAGATAATGGATCATGATTTCTTGGAAGTTATGTTTTTTTTCCTTGTTTCACCTTGGTGGTCATCATATGTGTTTTAGTTGTTGAAATTACTGCAGCTGCAAGAGCCATTCTCCGAAGGATGGAAAAGACCCTAGTTGTGGACTAGGGCCCCCAGCACACTCCTGGGGTTTCTTGGTATGAGACCAAGCAGTGAGAGCCATGGAAAAAGACCCTAGTGAGGGCCCCTGTTAAAGTTTCTGCTATTATTAGGTTACTTTCAATTTACTAGATAACAATAGCATAGAGAGGATCACTGAGAGAAACACAATCACAAGAGTACACAAGCATTTATCCTGGGAAACCCTCAAGGGGAAGAAAACCCAGCAAAACTTCCTTAATAGATAGCCAATACAATGCCAAGATAATGAACCAGACAACAGAGAATATCCAACACTGAGCAACACGCCT
>ML787115.1:103790-113894 GCA_009831015.1 Picea engelmannii
TATTTTCGGACCTGGGATCCGTTGGAATTAATGTATTTTTGCTTTAGACTGTTATGGAGGAGGATCTATATATAACTAGAGGACCACTCCTAAGAGACGGTTGGGTTATGTTATGTTATATCGTGAATACATGTTTCTGAATACAAGCTGCTGTTGCGTTGTGTTATTTCACTGTCATACGATTTGAGCTATTTTCTTGGAGTAAATGGAGTATGAAGTATACACAATGGTTGCATAGAATGATATAGTTAGTTCTGGTTCTTCCCTTCGGCGTTTGTACCTTTTGGTTGGGCCCGCCAAACAGGTTCAAGTCACTGCTGTTCTTGCATTAAATTTAGATTATTTCAGTATCGTAGTAATTGCATGCATGTAAGTTTATTGAGTCTTGGAATTAACTGTTCAGAATATTGATTGATTATTCTTCAACTGTATCGTTTCCATCTTATTAAATATCTTCTACGTCAATGAGTATTGAAGCATGGTTGATTCCTGTAGAGTTTAGAGCATGAGATAGGTCTGTTTCGATTCCAGTTTTCAATCTGACCATAACTTAGAGTTTGAATGTACTTTGCCTTGTTAGATAGTGAGGCCACTCTGTTTTGTTAGATCGTTAGGTTGCAATTAACTTAGAGGAAGCTTCTGGTACCAGTAGGGTAAGTAGGATATTTCTTTGTTTTCCTGTAGACAGATCTAGATTGATTTTCGATACTTAGATTAAAAGGATTCTAGGAAATAATCTTTCTGTTGATGAATTAAATAGGAGATGATAAGTTTCAGGATAGTCATTGGGATTCAGTTTTTAAGAGTGGGTTTGTGTTTTCTTCTTAAGATAGTCTTTATATAGAGATTAAAATCTTAACCGCACATACAGTGTAGCAGCTCTAAGTTTACTTGCCCTGGTTTGACAATTCAGTGTTTCAGGTCATTAAAATCTTTAATATCGCAGCCTGACATTTTTGGCGTCGTTGCCGGGGAGCTGTTTAAAGGTAAGTTAGATAGTTGTCTTGATTAGTTTTAGAATGCACTTAGGTTGGTGTGGTATGTTAGTAGGTTGATAATAAGAGGAGCTGTGGAAACAAGGGGTGTTCCTGGGAGAGAATTCCTTCCTTGTGACTATGTGTTTTCCCTGTAACCTCAGCCTATCCTAGGATTCCCTGCCTTGGGGTGGAGCTTAGTCCCAGCTCGGGGGTGACCCACTGCTGAGATGACGAGCAGTGTGGTCTAAGGCTGGGAGGTTCATGGAAGGCCTGCACTTGGTCAGTGGAACTACCACTGTTTCAAAGATAAGTACCAAATGATGCTTTAATTATGTTTTTGTATCCCTATGTATTATAATTATCATGTATTATGTTGTGCATTTGGATTAATGTTATTGCCATGGATTATTTATGTTAGTAATAATTCTTATGCTTACTCTGAGCTTAAATGTATTTCTTGCTTAAATGCATGTGGATTATATAATGCCTGTATGAGTTATGTAAAAAGTGGTGTTACAGTTTGGTATCAAAGTGATACAGCTTAGGGTGAAAGAGTGTTACAATTTGGCATTAGAGTGATACAACTTAGGCTGAAAGAGTGTTACAATTTGGTATCAAAGCCCAGGTTTCTACACTGAGCCTAGATGGGCCAGTTGAGTGGTCTTTGGACCGAGGGTGTGAGGAGATATTGTGTCTGGAGGACCAATTCTGGACCCTGGAATGATCCGGAGTGTCAAGGAGTTACTTGACCATACCTACAAACTCAGAAGGTATAGCGGTGTTGTGAAACCGCAGCCGGTGTGGTCTATGGCCATAGAGAGTGAGGACTCCACACCAGAAGTGTTGGAGCCTTAGGATCTGTTTGGGAGGGAAGGAGAACCCTCGTGACTGTTGGATCTGGAAAGTGTGCGCAGGATTTAAAAACCCTTTGGAGTTGCACGAGAGCGTGGGAACTGCGATACGCGAACTCCCGAAAACCCAAGAAGATCTACATTGTAGATCTGGGAGGAAGGCTCGACTGTTAGATCTTGCGGAGTCACGCTTGAGTTAGTCATGAAAACCTTTCAGATTTCACAAAGTCGGGAGATGGGAAGTGAGGGAGGGGAACACCTCCGAAACCCAAAACCCAAATCCCGAAACAATCTACATCGTAGATCGTAGGAAGGGAGTTGACCGTCGGATCAAGTTGACGAGTAAACGGTAATTTCAGGATTTCAGCAAACGGAAGTTCGAGATATGGGATACACGGACTCCCGATGCCCGAAACCCCGAAACGCCGAAAAGATCTGCGCCGTAGATCTGAGAGGGGACCTAACCATTGGATTTTTGCTTGGAATGGACGTGGGTGCATGGATGTGTACCACGTGCCAGAGAATTGAAAAGATAGGCGAGAGCGGTGGGACCCAAAGACATCACCGATGGAGACGTAGATCCTCCGGAACGTGCCACGCGCCACTATGGTTAAGGGCAACAACTGTGTTGTGGGCCCAGAGAATAAAGTAAATTGGAATTTCAGATTTCGGGGATTGTAGTGACAAGGAGTTAGGAGTCACTTCATAGTGAACTCCCGGGTACCGGAAACCCGAAGTCCCGAAGCCATCGAAGACTGAAGAACTGTAATAGGTTTTAAGGGTGACAACTGTGTTGTGGGCCCGGAGAGCAAGGAAACTGAAATTTCAGATTTCAGGGATTGTAGTGACAAGAAGTTAGGAGTCACTGCATAGTGAACTCCTAGGTACCGAAAACCCGAAGTCTCGAAGCCCTGAAATTTGCAGAGCCGAACAGAGCTTAGAAAACTCTGTGAAGTCAAAATGTTTTTCTTGTTCACGTTGGATTATGAATGTTGTAAGTTTTCTTGAAGGTTTAAGGGCCTGACAAACTTTGGATTGATTGCACATTGTGTGCACAGAGTTCAACGAGTGTCAGGACAACCAAGAATAGACGTCGAGTAAGGAAATGAAAGAGGTGCGGAGTGCCTCCATTTCAGAGGACGAAAGAGAAGGAAAGGATGTCAACTTGGGAGTCGAAGGAACAAACTCTAATGGGCACTGAAAAGAGATAGATAAAGAAGGATGTATGATGAAACTCATTGAAAAATTGCAGGAAGATGCCCAGGCTCGCCGAGCTGATAGCCGAAAGCTCATGAAAATCAGGGATTGGTAGGGTGAATTCAACTTTAAAATGTTGAAGAGCCTGGAAATAATAGAAAAGAAATTGGAAAAAGAGAGTGACACAAGCAAATCAAGAAGTGTCAGAACCCCTGAGAGGAGAAGAAGATCGAGGAGTGGTAGCAGACATTACCGTCTCTCCCCGAAGCATTCTGGCAAGGAAACACATAGTAGTTCAAGCCCGTCCCCTACCAGAAAACATCGAAAATCTAGAAAGGATGAATTGAAAGGGGAGATGAACAAGATCAAGCCTCCAACATTCGATGGAGAACATAAGAAGGAGGAAGATGCCGAGACATGGTTGCTTGGCATGAAGAAATATTTCCAACTGCAGAACTACTCCGCTCATTCAGAAGGAAGAATTGTGATGTACCAGCTAAAAGGAAAAGCATCCATGTGGTGGGATCAGTTTGTGCAAGTGCAACACATCAGAGAGAAAGATATCATTTGGAAGGAGTTTAAGAGGTATTTCGAGAAGAAATACCTGACCAAAAGATATTATGACAGAAAGATGAAGGAGTTCTTCGAACTCAAGCTAGGCAGCATGACCATTGATGAGTACGAACGAAGTTTCTTGGAATTGCCAAAGTATGTTCCATTCATCAAAGATGAGACTGTCAAGATTCAGAGGTATCTGAGTGGACTGCCACCTTCCATCGGTGATAAGATTCAGTATGACGATCCTAAGACTATGGAAGAAACAATAAGAAGGGCGAAATGCTTATATGAACAACAAAGAGAAAGGCCTATCCTTCAGAAGGCTTGGGATGACCATAAGAGGTTTAAGAAGGAATAGAGGCAGAAGGGAAACAAGCCTCCCTTTTTCAGGAACAGTCCTTAGGGACAGTCATCTTTTAGAGAGCCCAGGAAAGTTGAAGGGAGTGAGTAGATGCCAAGACCGCCACCTATGGAGTGTTGGGGTTGTAAAGGGAACCATAGGTACAGAGATTGCCCCCACAGAAAAGATAAAGCGAGAACTGTCCATATTGTTCAGCAAGATGAAACAGTGGAGGATATGGGCAGCAGAATGCCAAGGATCTATGCAGCCCTGGACAACAAGCATGCATAATTTCAATCGCACATGATTGAAGTGGAAGGTATGATTAACAACCAACCACTCATTGTTTTAATTGATTCAAAGGCTAGCCATAGTTATGTAGATCCTAGGGTGGTGGAAAGTTTGCATTTAACAAGGAGCAAACATGAAAAGTCTTGGCTAGTGTAGTTAGCCACAGGAACCAAAAGGAAGGTCATTGAATTGGTTAAGTCTTGTTCAGTGGACATGAAAGGATTGAGCACTAAGGTTGAATTGAATATTCTGCCTTTAGGCTCTTATGACTGCTTAATTGGGATGGACTGGTTGGACCAGCACCATGCCCTTCTGGACTGCCGTAACAAGAGGTTTACATGCTTGGACGAAGAGGGAAATCGGAAAATAGTCCAAGGAATTCCCAGAGCTGTGGCTGTCAAAGAAATCTCAGCCATGCAACTGAAGAAGTGCTACAGGAAGGATTGTCAATTATTTGCAGCTCGTGTGGAAGAAACATCCATAGATGCAGTCTCAAAGATTGGAGACCATGAGGTACTCAAAGAGTTCAAAGACGTATTTTAGGGGGTACTTGGACTACCTCCGAAGAGGGACATCGATTTTTCTATAAATTTGATGCCTGAAGCAGCTCTAGTTTCAAAGGCTCCTTATAGAATGAGTACGCCAGAGTTGAAAGAGTTGTAATTACAGCTTGAAGAGCTTTTGAAGAAGGGGTACATTCACCCAAGCGTGTCACCTTGGGGAGCCCCGGTTCTATTCGTGAAGAAGAAAGATGGGACGTTGAGACTGTGCATTGATTTCCAACAGTTGAATAAGGTAACTATCAGGAACCAATATCCTCTGCCAAGGATCGATGATCTTTTTGATCAGTTGAAGGACGCGAAAATATTTTCAAAAATAGATCTCAGATCTGGATATCACCAAGTGAGAATAAATGATGAGGACATCATCAATACCGTCTTTAGAACAAGGTACGATCATTATGAATTCACAGTGGTGTCGTTTGGACTGACAAACGCACCTGTTGTTTTCATGTGCTTAATGAATGGTGTATTCAGGGACTATTTGGACAAGTTTGTCATAGTCTTCCTGGATGACATCTTGGTGTATTCCAAGTTAGAGGAAGAGCATAAGCAACACTTGAGAATGGTGCTGCAAGTGTTGAGAGAACACCAGCTGTATGCCAAGCTGAGCAAATGCTCATTTTATCAAAGGCAGATCCATTACTTGGGACATATTATTTCAGAAGAGGGGATCACTGTGGATCCTGAAAAGGTTGAGGCCATCCAAGAATGGTCAGCGCCAAGGAATGTGGAAGAAGTTAGATCTTTTATGGGTCTGGCAGGCTACTACAGAAGGTTTATAGCCGAATTCTCAAAGATATCTCACCCTATCAATTCCTTGCAAAGGAAGGAGAAGAAGTTTTAGTGGACTGAAGAGTGTGAGAGCAGTTTCTAGCGATTGAAGTAGCTATTAACCAGCGCTCCAATCCTGAAGATTGCAGATTCAAATATGGATTTCGTGGTGTGCACAGATGCGTGTAAGGAAGGACTGGGAGGAGTTCTCAACCAAGAGGGATTTGTAATCTGTTATGAATCCCGAAAGCTGAAAGAGCATGAAAGGAATTATGCCACTCACGATTTAGAGCTGGCATCAATTGTCCACACATTGAGGAAATGGAGACATTACCTCATGGGAAGGAGATTCGAATTGAGAACAGACCACAACGGTCTGAAGTATTTATTTGATCAACCAACTTTAAATGCCAGGCAAACCAGATGGATGGAGTTTCTGTGTGAATATGACTTTGATATCAAGCATATCAAAGGGAAAGAAAATAAGGTGGCTGATGCACTTAGCAGAAAAGTGCATGAATTACATGATACAGCCATTAGCATGTACATGACTGAGATTAAGGATAGAATTTTGGAAGTTGCAAATGTTGATTTGCAGTACAGAGGTCTGGTAGCAAAGCTACAACAACGTGAGAGACCACAGACCCAGGGAAGTTACACCTTGGGAATTGATGGCTTACTTCTGTATAAAAACAAAGTGTATATACCCAATGTCCAAGAATTGAAGCTGACAATTCTAAAAGAAATGCATAACGTGGCTTATGTTGGACATCCTGGATATCAGAAGACTATGGCAGCAGTAAAAAGCCATTACTTTTAACCGGGTCTGAAGAAAGAAATCACCGAATACATCACCAGATGTATGGAGTGCCAGAAAGTTAAGGCTAAGCATAGGCACCCAACAGGGTTACTGCAGTCTTTACCCATTCCTGAGTGGAAATGGGAAGTGGTGACAATGGATTTTATCACAGGATTGCCCAGAACAAGAAAACAACATGATTCAATCATGGTGGTGGTGGACAAGCTTACAAATGTTGCCCATTTTATGCCACTGAAAACCACTCAGAAGGCAACAAATGTTGCTAATATCTTCTTAAAAGAAGTGGCACGCTTGCACAGAATTCCTAAGACAATTGTGTTTGATAGGGACCCGAAATTCACCTCGAATTTCTGGAAAGGATTGTTTAAGGGATTCAAAACGAATCTAAACTTTAGTACAGCGTATCATCCTGAGTCTGATGGTCAGACAGAAAGGGTGAACAGAGTAATATAAGACATACTGAGAATGTATGTGATGGATAAACCATCAAGGTGGGAAGACTACTTGCAATTGGTAGAATTCACCTACAATAATGGGTATCATACATTGTTGAAGATGAACCCATTCAAAGCACTTTATGGAAGAAGGTGCAACACTCCAGTGAGCTGGGATAATCCAACTGACATAGCAGCAGTTGGGCCTGAGCTGCTCAAAGAGATGGAAGACCAAATGATAAGAATTAAATAGAATTTGAAAGCTGCCCAGGACTGGTAGAAAAGTTATGCTGATAAGAACAGAAACCACAGAGAATTCAAAGTGGGTGATCATGTTTTCCTGAAAGTGAAAATTAATAGGAATTCACTGAAGCTGGGAAGTTGCGCCAAGTTGGCAACAAGATTTTGTGGGCCATTTGAAATCCTGGAAAAGATTGGGCCAGTTGCATACATGCTTGCATTACCTGCATCTATGATTGTACATAATGTGTTTCATGTTTCACTGCTTAAGAAATATATACATGATGCTAATCATGTTATCAATTGGAATGTGATTCAAGTGGAACCAGAAGGTGTCTTGCAAGTGCATCATGTACGCATATTGGACAGGAAAAACGAACAACTACAAAATCGAGCTATAGAGCTTGTAAAGGTCCAGTGGACCTGGTATGGTCCTAAGGATGCGACATGGGAGCATGCAGATGCTATGCGGGTAGAGTACCTGCATCTTTTTGAAAATTTTGAAAATCTTGCAGAGACAGTGTAAGGTTGCACTGAGGACAGTGCAGAAATAAGGGGAGGGGGATTGTAGTGTCCCCAAGATCGAACCCTTTGTAAGTCTGATGTATGAAATGAATTGTAAATATGTGTTATAGCTTGGTGAGCCAAGTTTGTATAGGCCGATGGGCTTATGTGATTGTTAGGCCAGAGAGCTTAAGGGTTGGAGGCCAAGGGCTTGATTTTGTACTTGTATGTATGCAACACATTAATAAAATATAAACACCGCTGCGTGCAGGCCGACACGATGAATGAGTGATGGGGGACTAAGCATCCATAGAGATGGCAAGGGATTGGGGGCTGGAAGGTGGAAAAAGGGGCTAAGTGTTAATCCTAGGGGGCTTAAGCTTTGGGAATAATAATTTAATATTATTCCAAAAGACGTTTGAATAATATGTCTTATCCTAAGTTTTTTTGGAAGGACAAACAACTTCCAAATGGAAATAACACATGCTGAAGGAACGCATGCAGTTGCATGGGTGACAAATGTCAACCCTGGCCCATGCAAATAAAGGGTTGAGATGAGCCGTGATGGGGGGTTCTCCTCCATTCGATCCGATCTTTTGAAGAGTACGATCGGTCCGACCTCTGCAAGAATACCCCGTACGCCCTCTGAACAGGAAAAGTCTGTGTGCTGATTCATAATAACTAGTGTTAATTTCTGAAAATCCGAAGCATCCTCTGTCTGAGCATCGAGCCTATGCATGGAGTCTTGTCTGAAGCCATATCTGTGAGACCATCTGCCATTTTTGAACACGTTGGAGAGCTCGTGTCTATTTTCCCCATTGGTTGTTGTGGCCACGCAGTGCTGGACTGCGTGGGGCTTGTTGGCCAGTTGTACAACACTCTCTCTAGGTGAGAGAGGTGATTGAGGTTGGAAGAACAGGTTGTTGGCCTGTGAGTGATTCTCTCTAGGTGAGAGAGTGCGCAGAGGAAGGAGAGAACTCCTGGAAGGAACCCTGTAGCTGCCACAGAGCTCGAAAACTTCTGGTCCGGTTTGTTGTTGTAACCCAGGGCAAGGGAGGTTAGCAGTCGAAGGACTGTCTAGGTGACAGAGAAGGTGTATACTCCTCGGGTGGAACAAACATGTGGGGAAGGAGAGTCTGTGGGTAGTGAGCATGAGTGGTTCCTGGGAGAGAATTCCTTCCTTGTGACTGTGTGTTTTCCCTGCAACCTCAGCCTAGCCTAGGATTCCCTGCCTTGGGGTGGAGTTTAGTCCCAACTCAGGGGTGACCCACCGCTGAGCTGACGAACAACGTGGTCTAAGGCTGGGAGGTTCGTGGAAGGCCTACACTTGGTTGGTGGAACTGCCACTGTTTCAAAGATAAGTACCAAATTATGCTTTAATTATGTTTTTGTATCCCTGTGTATTATAATTATCATGTATTCTGCTGTGCATTTGGATTAATGTTATTGCCATGGATTATTTATGTTAGTAATAATTCTTATGCTTACTCTGAGATTAAATGTATTTCTTGCTTAAATGCATGTGGATTATATAATGCCTATATGAGTTATGTGAAAAGTGGTGTTACAGTTTGGTATCAGAGAGATAAAGCTTAGGGTGAAAGAGTGTTACAACAGACATGACACTTCCTGTCTTCAACCTCAAATCCTTGAGGTTGCTCTATATACACTTCCTCTTCGATAACACCGTTTAGGAAAGTTGTCTTCACGTCCATCTGGTGCAACTCCCACTTCATCTTAGCTGCAAGAGCTATGATGGTTCTGATCGAAGTGTATCTGGCCATAGGAGCGAATGTCTCTTTATAGTCAATGCCTTCCTTCTAGGAAAAGCCACGAGTGACAAATCTTGCTTTATACTTCTCAATACTTCCATCAACAACATGTTTTATTTTGAAGAGCCATCTGTAGGATACCACATCTTTATTCTTTGGTCTGGGGACTATTTGCCATACTTCGTTCTTCATTATGGATTGGTATTCCTCTATCGTGGCATCTGCCCATTCTTTTCTCTAAATGGCTTCTTCAAAGCAGGTAGGCTCCTCTTCTAGGAGATCACACATCGAATCCATATAACTGGAGAATGGCTTTGGTCTTTTCACCTGTCTCGTAGTTCCTTGGGGAACACCGTACTTCTCTCCATCTTGAATAAGCTCTCTAGCCCAAGCTGGCTTTCTTTTATGGAGGATCGCCATCTGAGGAGGTTCTTGCACTTCTACTATATCATGGTCTTCTAGAAGTTCCTCATCAGGGGAAGTTACGACTTCCCTCACTGGTTCTGCAACTCTAGGAACCTCCCTCATTGTAGTATTGGGGATTACGAGTTCCTCTTCATATACCTCTTCAAGCTGGCATAGTTTATATTTCTTGAGCGTTGCATCTTCATCAAAGGTCACATCCCTGCCGATCTCAATGTGTTGTTGACCTAGTATATAGATTTTGAAGGCCTTGGAGACCTCACAGTATCCCACAAATATTCCCTTCTTTCCTGAAGGGTCCAACTTGTTTCTCTTTTCTTTAGGTATATGAATAAACACTGGACAACCAAATATTTTGAGATG
>ML787115.1:116802-145143 GCA_009831015.1 Picea engelmannii
GTCCTATTACAATAACCGACATGATCAATCCACAATGGGGATTGATCCAATGAATAATATATCAAATAATAATAAGAATACTCTTTGCAGTTACATTATTTCAACAGGAGCTACTTATCGATATGCAGTCAAAATTGAGCAGAAATTCAAGAAATGGAGTAAGCAGAAGTTCAAGTTTACAAATACACTATAACATAAGCATGGCAAAGGCAACTCTAACTCACAGAACGAAGGACAAAGCAAGGAGATTCAATATCAAGAAAATTAGTCCAAGCAATCGACTAAGAAGGGTGATGGGAAGTTTAAGAAAGGCACCCGAAAGTGGTGTGAGTTCCACAAAAGCCCTTGGCACAACTCCGATGAATGTTGTAACGTACCTAACACCCATTTGAACAACATTACGTGCAAAAACTCATTAAATCACTAATATTTACTGCTAATTAATTTGTTGTAGCTTATCAACTACATATCACACACATATTTAACCATTTGACTGATACAACAGTTCTAAATGCATCTAACAACATACATTAAACATGAATGCAATTGTCAAGCAAACAAAAAACACACAACATTCATATAAACCATTTACACAATGGAATAACATAAGAATAGAACAAAAACACTTATCTGTTAATAATTAACCGACTGGTTGCACACGAAGGATGAACCTCTTGGCCATAGGTGCTACTATTCATTTTCTCTTAACAATAGGCCACCCCCGAGCTAAGGCTATGAGTCCACAAGGATATTTTCCCCTCTAGTTATTCACTATCCACACACAACAACCCCAAACTCGGGTTCTACTCCCACATCAGTTCCAATCCTCCAGCTTTCTCTTTTCCCCACAACCTGCACTACCCAAGGAATGTACCCCCTTCACTGCTCACAATCCCTTGGGCTGTATCATTTATTTATCAAGGCTGTTAGTGCACTTGGTTGGCCATTAACTCTCAGTTGGGGACTTCTAGGAACTCTCAATTGCCCAAGGAGTTCTCACAACAACCTTCACAAAGATCTTAAGACATTTCCTCAATAGGAATTCACACCACAAGATTACAACCTGATTTACAGGCGCCCGAACCTCTTTCTCAACATAAAACACAACCAAACAATGGTTTCCTTCGAGTATACCATGGATGGTACTCTTCCCGGCCCTCTGCTCTCCCTTTTCTGCCCAAAATCTACATGTAAAAATTGTTCTCTATGCAAAAACGTGATTGTCCAAAAACTGGCCCCTTGGCCATATGAATTTCCTCTCTTGCTTGCTTGTTTGAATTGACTTACACTCTTCCCCAAGCTTATTGTACTCATTCCCATGCTCTCTAATAAATATGGGATGTGACCACTCGCACCCACCCTCTTACAGGAGTTTAAAGATTGGCTTTAGGAACACTCAACAACAAAAATAGAAGGTTTACACAATGATAATATAAATCATGAATGTGGGTTGGATTAATACCCATGAATAATTCCCCCTTGGACCCCTCTCTCTTTTGGAATCATAGCCCCCCACCGTTCTTCATCTCTTTGGTATCACAACCAACAATTACTACTTTTATTAGTTATTCAATGCATATAAAATACAATTCGTCCCTTGACCACATTAAATCAATATGGGCTATTCGCCTCAACACATCAGCTCACCGACCTAATTCATATTTATACAATTACATTATAATTCATGGGGATTAAAACCGGGGATGTTACAAATGTCGCTCGAAATAGTCATTGATGGTCGAATTGAAAGAAAAAGATTAAGAACCTAACTTGGACTCTAATTCAGAGCATAAGACAGGGAAATGGATCATCGATGTAGAACCCACTATTGGAACATCAAGCATTGATGGTTCATCACACATCTCCTAGGTTCAGTTGGTTGAGAGGTTGACCTACATTTGGATATAGTCGGTTGGGCGATTGACCAACACACCACACCAGTTCGTCAAGTAGTTGACGTACCTGTTGGTCGGACAGTTGACCAACAGTCGAAGATAGTCGAGCAGTGGATCGACCAACCCAGCAATCAACTACAAGTTGGATGGATAGTCAGTTGGTTTGAGTCCTATCGAGTCGACTCAACAGAGTAGATTTTGCGGAGTCAACTCTAATAGCCGACAGTTGCATGTGGACAAGATATTTTGGATTCTATGGAATTTGGTTAGATATTGAGGCTATAAAAAGCATACCCCTTGGGTCATTATCATCATGGAAATTAGGCAATCGAGATCCAATATGCATTGTGATGTTCTGATCATAGTGCACCTTGCTTAAGTGTTGTAACGACGTCTTTAGACACCACCCTTATCTTCAATTTTTTTTATTTCTCTTCGATTATTTGCGGTATTATGTCCTCTGTTTCACATCGTGTTCTACCCTATTCCCCAACATGGCATCAGAGTCGATGGTTTGAACCTTGACCTGTTATCTGTAAACCTTGCTAAGTCAAATATGTTGTGTGATTGAGTCTAGGCCGGTGGTTTGTCAGTTGGAACTTGTTAAAACAAACCATTCTATCTAGATATCAAAGATGGCTTCGAAGATTGATATTGTTGTTATGAATGGATTGAATTATGCACTATGGGCACCAAATATGGAAACCCTACTAAAGAGTAAAGGACTGTGGCAGTATACAAAGGTGGTGATTCCAGATCTAACAGATGACTAGGCGAAGTTTGTTTTTTATGGCAAGAAGGATGAGGCTATAAGAGTCATTACGACCTACATCTCGCGGGAGATTTGATTTCACCTCAATGGAATCGACTATCCTCATCAAGTCTAGAAGAAGTTGAAGTCGTTGTTCAACCGATTAAACAAGAGCCACATAATACATTTGGAGAAAGAGTTGATCTCTCTCTATCCTCATTCCTTTGAGAGAATGGAGGACTATTTGGCACGTGTCAAGGAACTCCAATTAAAATTGGGTGAATGTGGAAAGAACTATCAGAAGAAGGATGGACAACTCATCGAGTTGGTCCTGATGAACTTGAGAACACCATTCGACATGTTCGTGTCAACTTTTCGTACCAACTAGAAAGCACGCAAGGAAGATGGTAAGATTACACCTTTGAAGATTTATGTGGTCTTTTGATTACTAATCAACATAGATTGTTTGGAGAAGGAAAGCTTTGTGGTAAACACCAGGCCCACTTTCTCAAGGGAAAGGACAAGATGGATCTCAGGAATAGAGTGCAATCTGATGTCTCTGCACAAAAACCTGCATACCATGACCAAGGACCCCAAAGACAACCACAACAAAGTCAAAAGAAGAAGACATGTCAATATTGTGGAAAGACTGAACATGTGGAGAAAAAATGCTATAAGAAACAAGATGATTTGGAGGAGAAAGTTAAACGCCTTGAAGGAGATATGTCAGTTGTTCGTTGAGCTGCTGATAATTTCACCTTCCAAGTCAAAACTTATTAGGCTTCGTTGTCTCATTTTGTGCAGAATGAATGGGTTTTCGACTGTAGGTGCACTCACATGGCTAAAGATGCCTCTTTATTCATGAGAAGGAATAAATCTTAGGAGAGTAAAATCTATGTAGCTGATGATTTTTCTTTGGATGTTGTTGGTCAGGGTGTTGTTTCTTGTCGACATGGGAAGATTTTCGACGTCTATCATGTGCCAAATATCAGTGCAAATTTGTTGTTTGTTGCTCAGTTGACACAAACAAGAAAGACTGTTGAATTTTGGCCGGATCGGTTCTATGTTCGTGGTTTGAAGAAAGGCAATTTGATTTTCACTAGCGGGCTTCTCAACCCGATCAATAGTTTGTACAAGTTTTGTGACTTGACTCAACCTAAACCGACTGCACTTGTTTCTCACACCGATGAAAGAAGTTGAATTTTGCATGAGCAACTTGGACATTTGAATTTCCGAAGCCTATAGGCATTGGCAACTCCGAACATGGTTTTTGGTTTGTCGAAGGTGTTTCCCCTTGATGGAGTTTATAAGGGTTGTGTACTTGGGAAGCATCATCATGCACCATTCGAATATGGGAAAGCATGGAGAGCACATAGCCTATTGGGATTAGTTCACAATGATGTTTGCATCAATCTACCTTCATTGGTAGGTGCAAGGTACATTTTGACTTTCATTGATGATTTCTCTCGCTTCACATGGGTCTTTTTCCTGAAGAATAAGAACATTGTCTTTGAAAATTTCAAGGATTTTTGGGCCTTTACTGAAAAGAAATGCGGTTGACCCATCAAATGCTTGAGATCAGACAATGGTCGTGAGGATGTAAATCGAACCTTTGAAGAATACCTACTTTGATCGGGTATTGAATAACAATGACCAGTTCCTCACACTCCACAACAAAATGGTGTTGTAGAATGTACAAATCGGACATTGGTTGAAATGGATAGATGTCTTTTGTAGGATAAATACCTACCTCCTCTCTTTGGGGCTGAAGCGATATATTGTGCACATTATCTACTTAATCTCATCTTGATTCAAGTTGTTCCTTCCATCACTCCAGTTGAACGATGGTGTGGGAAGAAGGCTTCATTCAACCACCTTTGTGTGTTTGGATGTGTTGCCTGGGCTCACATTCCTGATGATTGCAAAAATAAATTGGATGCAAAGAGCCATGATTGCATCATTATGGGATACTTTGAAGAGTTGAAATCCTATCAAATATTTGATCTTGTCAAACGGAAAGTCATTATTAGATGCGATGTACAGTTTGATGAGAAGTCTTCTGACATCAAGTTGTTGAATGCCTCTTCTGGATGCTACAGGATGATCCCTTTGATGTTGTCTCTGAAATTGGTGCTCTTGTTCCATTCTTCAGTCATTCGACTGGGCAATCAAACTTTCTCCCTACTCTAACTAGATCGTTGACCTCCTAGTCGACTAGTTCGTCATCCTATGTTTGGATTGGTCCACCGACTGAAGATCCTCTGACTTCTGATCGACATGTTGAAGTGAACCATAGTTCACCTACCTCTTTTATACCACAATGGGATGCCAAGACAATTGAAGTTGTTGGAGCTGATGTTGGAAATGTCTCCTGCGGACAACAGACTCGAAGTCAAAGGAAACATGCCAACATTGCCTTAATGTGTCGTGTACTTGAAACTTTCGACCCTATTACCTACTTAGATCCTGAAGGATGCTCTGAATGGGAGTAGGCCACAAAGACTGAAATTGATTCTTTGTCGAAGAATCATACTTGGGACCTGGTTCCCTGACTACAAGGAAATAACATTGTGAAGTGTTGATGGGTCTACAGGACCAAATTTACCTTTGAAGTTTTTGTTGAGCAACATAAAGCATGCCTAGTCGTGAAGGGATTTTCTCAACAATAAGGAATCAACTACACTAAAACCTTTTCCCTTATTGCAATGATGAACTATGTTTTCCTGATTCTTTCTCTTATTGCTTGTTTTGGATGGCAAATCCATCAGATAGATGTGAAGAGTGCCTTTCTTCATGGAGACCTATCTGAAGAAATTTTCATGGAATAACCACCTGGTTTTGCTATAGATTCAAACCTGGTATGTTGACTCAAGAAGTTGCTTTATGGTTTGAAGTAGGATCCCTGAGCATGGTATGCTAAGATCGATAGTTTCTTTCTTCGACTTGGTTTCAAACAATGTGAATTTGATCACAACTTGTATGTACTCCATACCAATAGAGACACTCTAATTGTTGTTTTCTATGTAGATGATTTTCTCATCACTAACATTAATAATGATCTCATACTTAGATTGAAGAAACAAATTGTTGACTCCTTTGACATGATAGATCTTACTCTGCATTATTTTTTGGGTCTTCAAGTATTCCAACTTTGTGATGGCTTTTTCATTTCTCAGTCTAAATATGTAATGGATCTATCAACACTTTTTAAGATGGTTGATTGCAAGCCTTGTGCTACTCCCTTTTAGTGTGGAGTAAAGCTTACCAAAACCTGTCAAACACCCACAATCGATGCTACACTATATCAACAATTGGTTGGTAGTCTTATTTACCTTACTTAGAGTTGACCTGACATTTCCTTTGTTGTTAGTGTGGTTTCTTGGTTCATGTAGGACCCCAAAGAAAGCCACTGGAAAGTAGTCAAACAAATTGTTTACTATCTCAAGGGTACCACTCATTTTGGTATCACGTATTGTCAAATTTTAGATTCACTAGTTGTCTATACTGACTTCGACTGGGCTGGCGATGACGATGATCGAAAGTCCACTTATGGCTATGTGTTTCGCTATAGCACTGGACCTTTGGTGGGGTCATGCAAGAAATAAAAGGTAGTTTCATTGTCGACTACAGAAGCAGAATATTGCGACGTCGTTCAAGCAGGTACTGAAGCATTTTGGATTCACAAACATTTGGGAGAACTTGGCCTTCCTATTCAGACCTCGAATACAATATGTTGTGATAAACATAGTGCTATACAGGTTGTTGACAATCCTATTACCCACAGTAAGATGAAGCATGTTGAGCTCCAGGCTCACTATTTGAGATAGTTGGTTCATGAGAACATTGTCTCACTTGAATATTGCAGGACAAAAGATTATGTTACTGATATCTTCACCAAACCTTTAGCTAAAGCCATATTTATCAAGCTCCACATGATGCTTGGGATTTAGGAAGCTACAATTATGGGGGTTGTCATAATGATGTAATTTCACCTCCTAAAACTATAGAGTTGTGTGTTGATGGGGGGTGTTGGAACATCAAGCATTGATGATTCATCACACATGTCCTGGGTTCAGTGGGTTAAGAGGTCAACCTACATTTGGCTATAGTCGGTCGGACGATCGACCAACATACCACACCAGTCGTTCGACTAGTCAATGCGCCTGTTAGTCGAACAATCGACCAAAAATCAATGATAGTCGGGCGATGGATCGACCATTCCAGCAATCGACTACGAGTTGGACAAATAGTCGGTCGAGTCAAGTCCTTTTGAGTCGACTCGATAGAGCGGATTTTGCGGAGTCAACTTTAACAACCGACAATTACATGTGGACAAGATCTTCCAGATTCTATGGAATTTGGTTAGATCTTGAGGCTGTAAAAATCATACCTCTTGGGTCATTAGCATCATGATGATCGGGCGATCAAGATCCAATATGCATTGTGATTTTTTGATCACAGTGTGCCTTGCTTAAGTGTTTTAACAGTGTCTTTAGACACCACCCTTATCTCTGTTTTTTTTTATTCCTCTTCGATTATCTGCAGTGTTGTGTCCTCTATTTCATGTCATGTTCCACCCTATTCCCAAAAACCCATTGCTACCATCATGACCACAACAATACAACCAGAAGAACCAGAGGAGCCTGAAGAGGGGGAGCACTTCTTCCACTCACAGATGTGGGTAAAGGGGACCCCACTACATTTCATTATTGACAAGAGAAGTCAAAAGAACCTGATATCAACCAAGGTTGTAAAGATATTTAAGCTACCAACGATGTCACACCCACAACCATACACCATTAGATGGTTGATCCGGGGACATGAAATCCACATTAGCCGACAGTGACCCCTATCTTATGACATCAAGCCCTTCAAGGATGAATTACTATGTGATATTTCCCCACTTGAAGTATGTGATGTTCTTTTAGGGAAACCGTACATGTGGAAACATCATGCTATCTATGAGTTTTGAACCCACAATGCCATTGTTACTCTGGGAGGTCAACTCTACAGGGTACTAGAGGTAGCTCTGTTTATTGCCACTTCATTGATATCGAAAAAAAAGTGCTGCAAAGTAATCTCTCAGACCACAAAGTTTTCCTTCTTCATGATCCAGTCAAAAGGTGAACAAAAGGTCACTATGACCACTACAACGTCGTCCCAAGACATTTATATCCAGCAAAATCAAGTCGACAAGATTGTAAAGGAGCACACAGATATTTCTGCTTCACCTATTGGGGGTTCCTCTGCACCACCATGTCCTGCATTCCATTGACTTGGTGCCCAGTGCTTCCTTACCCAATGGTCTAATCTATAGATGTTCCCTTATAATGAATGAGAGTCTTCCATATGTTAAACATAACTCTATTGGCCACGACCCTTTTCAGGTGTGCTTAGGGTTCCAACCATTAGTCCCCATTGAAAGTGAAACCTTTACCTACTACTTTTAGCTTTTGAGCTTCAAACTACATTTTGTGACAGAAAAGCTTCCCAACATCAAGCTAGTGTTCCTAAGTCTGCAATTCCTAGTAAACCAAAAATCCTACAAACTCTAGTACTGGCATATATGAAACCCTAAAATCCAACCTTCAACCCTCAAATTTTGATGCAAATTCCTTCTTCGAAAAACATTATATTGCAAAATCCTTCTTACATTCATAGACTTGGCCCTCATTACTCAAATCTAAATTGTAGATATTAAATCCAAGTTGGCACAACTGGCAAAATAAATATTTGGCAACTCAAAAGACAAGAAGAAGAAGGACCACATAGTAGATAATGAGTTGGCCCAAAGGAAATATGGAGGAGGACAATTGGTCGATTAATTTTCCAAAATCAATGATAAAGGAAATGGGGGAATTATGAGCAACAATTGAAGGCATTACATCCCATTGTATACATATAAATCCATTAAATAAGATAAGAAAAAAAGGAAGAAACATCTAGACATTGGACAATTAGCCTATCATCATCAGGTTTGGTGCTACAAAATGAAATATAATAAAATAAACAAATTGATTACCTTACCTAGTATGCCTTAAAACACATGAGCATATAAGAATTTAATTATTAGTCTACAAGTACTTTGAAGATGAAAAGGCAAAATACCCTCACATCCATTACCTCATCTACAAGAAAATACCAAACCATTTTTATATTGTTATTTATGTTGTGGGGGTTGACATCCATACATAGATAACTCTCATTTTAAGCATATAAGAATTTAATTATTAGTATACAAGTACTTTGAAGATGAAAATGGAAAATACCCTCACATCCATCACCTCATCTACAAGAAAATACCAAACCATTTTTATATTTTTATTTATGTTGTGGGGGTTGACATCCATACATATATAACTCTTAGTGCTCATGGCCATTCCAGGTTGAAAAAAGGATCAGGCATTGGTGTAATAGATGGCTATCTCTTGAAGGTCGCTTCATACTTATCAAAGTTGTACTTCAAAGCCAACCAATTTATTGGATGTCACTGGCTGCCATTCCTGACTCTGTGCTCAATAAGATCAGAATTTTAATTTTCAACTTTCTTTGGTTTGGTTGTAGTGAAAAACAACATTTTCACTTGTGCAGTTGGGAAACTATTTCCAAAAATAATCTCTTGGGTGGTTGGGGACTAAGAAATATTTTTCTTTTTCATAGAGCATTGGCAACAAACTCTTTGTGGCGAGCATTGACGAAGGATGGTATTTGACATAGGGTAATCAAAGACAAATATCTTCCTTTTGTTTCAGTCTCTACTTGGTTCAGATCATATACCACTAGATCGATCTCTGCTTCTCAGACTTGGAAAAATCTATTAAATTCTTTACATCTGATTACTCATTGGTTGAGTTGGAGTCCTAGGTCTGGGCACTTAGGTTTAATAGGAAAAGACTTTATTCTGGGCCTGGGGATCTCCTCCTTGCTCTTTGGAGAACTCTTAACAGTCTTAAAGCACACAAACATTAACTACCTCTATCAGGCTAGAGGTATTAACAGGCCAGGGATTATAACTGTACATTGGAAAAATATTATTGAGCTTGGACTCTCCGAAGATATGGCACAGGAATGGGGCTTCTATTGTAGGGCTTTAACTAGCTCGGGGGTTCAACTACAAAACAAAGAAGATGATCTTATGTGGATTGGAGGAGATAAATCAAGTATTCTTACAGTCAATAATGTTTATAGTGCCATAACAAAAAAAATTTGGCAGCAGTCTATTGGTGGCTGGAGGAGAGGATTGTGGTCTTGGGACATTGCCCTAAAAATTAGACTATTCACTTGGTTATCTGCTGAAAATAAAATCCTTACATGGGATAATCTGCAACGAAAAGGTTGGGAAGGTCCAAGTATTTTCCATTTATTCTCAAAGGAAACAGAGTCAGTGATGCATCTATTTGTCAAGTGTAATTTTACTCGACAAGTTTGGCATAGGATAAAAGGAGGGCTTAATTTAAAAAATGATTGGGAAGGAAGCTCTTTAAATGCTTGTTATGATAGCCAGGTAAAAGGAGCGAAATTACGTTACTCTTCCGCCTCTTGTTAGTTGGTTTATTTGGTTGGAATGTAATAAGATTTTTTTTGAAAATGACAATCCCTCTATCTCTTCAGTTGCTTACAAATCAATAGGGAAAGTTGTTAACACTTTAGATTCTCAGAAAGAGGCCATAGACAGAACACTCCAGATACCTCTTCAAGGAAGGACAACCATTGGTTGGTTTGATGGAGCAATGCTCTCAAATGGACATTAGAGTGGCGTAGGGGGATTGATAAGGATTAATGACAAATCCGTTTACAAATGGACTTACAACTGTGGCCCAGGTACCAACACTAGGGGGGAAATTACTAGGTGTTTGGGCTACCCTTAGCTTGACAACTTAGTTAAATATTGATGTCCTGCAGGTCTTTGGAGACTCTAAAATAGTTATTGACTAGTTGAATAGCAGAGGGAAACTGCAGGTAATCTCCTTAGTGGGATGGAAGGACATAATTAAAGAGCTCACAAAGTCCTTTAGTACTATCATTTTCTCTCACTTTTATCAGGATCAAAATAAGGAGGTAAATTTTATTTCCAAGAAGGCTATTGAGATGCAAGAGGGGAAAATATCATATAATCAATGGATAGAAGGAAATGAGGGTCCTCCTCTATTTCTAGATCTATATTAGCATGTATATTTACTTTTAGTAGCCTACAAAACCCTAGAGAAAGGTGACAACATAATTTTGGTCACACTTTTTGTAAGTTGTAAGTGGAAAATGTTGATTAGTTTTTTTGAATAGGGTTGCTTTCACTCCCTCCAACTTGCAAGTTGATTTGGTCACAAGATTTTTATTTACAATTGCCAAGAACATTTTTGAGGTTGTTATATCTGGCTAAGTTTTTTGCCATGTGTACACATTTTATATATATAATACAAAGAGTAATTTTCTGTTGGAAAAAAGGTTGATAAAAAAAAGATTTTATTCATTTAAAATAAACTTTGTAATGAGTTTTAGTTGTAAATTCAATTTCAAATATAAGATAGAATAAGAGGTACATGATCTCGAAATCAAAATCTCTTGATCTCAAACAAGGTATAAGGGTATTTGGACAAAAAAAATATGAGAGTATTTGGCAAAAAAATATGAGATAAATAATGATCTATAGCCTTCTCAGTATAGTGGATTTGGGTAGTGATATTGACCAAAACATTGGGTGAGATACAAGTGCCTAACATTTTTAAAATAGGAAAAGAGAAAAGGAAAAAGTATACCTTTATGTTAATATATAATATTTTCATCTTTTCCAAAAAAAAATCTATGATATAGCCTAAGTGGGCCTAATGGTTAAGAACATGTGTTTCCTATTAAAAGGTCACAAGTTCAAATCCAGAGGGGGGTAGGGTATGTATACCTCCGTAGACTTTACCAGTCAAATCATTGGGCGGAGGGGGGTCCCTCATCCCACAAACAAGGGGGTCTCATACACCAATTTGGTGTGGCTTGGCCGTGACCTTAAAAATAGATTATTATTACCATTACCATAAATTTATATTATAGAACATCCCAACAATACTACCGCTTCCAACATATTCCACACATACAAACACTTTGTATTATTTTTGGGTTTTAAACTTCAAAACTAAAAATATCAAAATAGAAATTTATATACATTGAGCACGCTCTCCATCTTTAAGATGTTCAAGCCTATTAAAACCTACCAAACAAACTAAAATTGCCCAAATCTTCTTTGCCTGGTTCAAGATTATCAAACAATCCAACCATGCTCAAATATATAAAGCAAGTTCGATGCACTTACCTAGTGACATAATGTATACCAATGATTTTTCAATCCTTATGTGATGAACCCTCTATTTTCACTATAATAATAATAATAATAATAATAATAATAATAATAATCTATTTTTAAGGTCACGACCAAGCCAGACACCAAATTGGTGTATGAGGCCTCCTCCGCCCAACGATTTTACTTCTCATGAAACATATAATTGCCATTTTAATAATCTTTTAAATATTTGTTTTTATGTTCCCAACCATCCTCGAAGGTCATTCTGACCATGATATTGGTTTGCTTTATGTTCCTCATCATGTCAGAGCATGATATTAATTTGCTTGAATTTCTTTTAATATGAACGAATTCATTTTCTTGTGAATGATTAACATAATGATCAAGATAAAAACATTATCGTATTTATTGTTGGGTAAAATATTTAGGGAATAAACATAAACTTATGTTGAATATTTTATATAATATTTTGAATAATGTGTGATTTGTATGTTTATGTGTATTTGTATAGTTTAATATTTGATGTTAGGGTAATATTTGTTGCATCAAGAGTAGTGAGGTGTTTTAGAGGAAGATGTTGAGGCATTAACATTATATAGTTTAGTATGGGGGAGATGTTGAGGTGTTAACATTTTTTTTTCCACAGAAAAATTCGTAATTTCATTAAGTAGATACAAAATTAAATTCATAGGTATATACTGACTATGAAAAATAGCCATGTATATATTAACTTGTAATGGAAAAAACTATTAATATTATGGTAGCTGCGGGAGGTATTTACCTCCACGTGTGAACCTGACGAGAATAGAAGACTTCAGAAAGTAAGAGAAAACCCTAATGAGTTGGCTAATAACCCTAGAAAGTCTTGTCGGCTCAAGAAGATAATTTATATTAGGTTATTAGCCTCCAAGAGAAGAAGTCGACCAGAAATAATAATAATATACTGAACAAACACATATCTAGAAGGAGATGTCGACCCCAACAAAACTGGCAGAACCACTATAAATACAGGGCGCCAGTTCTCATTTGACAGCATCTCAGAATTGCAGTTCCCAGTTTGGTGCGCATAGTTCCCAGTCTGGTGTGCACATGTGGAGGAGGACTGCAGGTGCAGGTGCAGCAGCAACTAGTTTTCAGTATGAGCTTGGACTATCTCTTGGCTAGGGTTTGGACTATCTGATCAACTATTGTTGGTGCGCTATCCTTGGAGGAAGATGCGCTACACCTTGTTTGGCTATCTAGCCTAGGGTTTGCTTTTGGAGTAATTCTCAGTCAAGGTTAAGGTGCTCAAAGGGTGGCTTCGACCTATGGTTGTCGATGAGGGTATCGTCAATGGTAAAATGAGCACACCATCTTCTATATTCTAACAGGTTATGGGCCCACACCCCCTTCAGTCAACGTAAATTGTTGGAAGGAAGCATAGCTGCTAGATATTGAGCTCATTGAGGAACTGCTGCTAGGGTTACTAGCAGAAGCAGCTTCCAAGACACTGCAGCTAGGGTTACTAGAAGGTGCAGTTGAAGAAACCCTAAACCTTTTGTTGAGGCACCTTAAGTGAATAGATTGACCTAATCTCTGGATATATCAGTGCACCCTAGCCCAATGCATCTCCTGGTACTCTCAGAAAGCCAAGATGTGAAGTTTGAATTTCTGGTCAAATCTAGGGTTTGACCAAGTCAAGCAAGCCATGACAAACTCTATGAAGTTTGAGAACAAGTTAGATAGAGCCTCTAACTTCAGAGCATGGAAGACAAGGATTGAACTCATCCTTGCCAAGAATAAAGTGCTGGATATTGTGAAAGGAAAGATTGTAAAGCTAGAGTTTGAAGAAGGAGAAGAGAAGGAACCGCAGAACATTGTAGCTATGGAGAAGTTCAAAGATGTTGACATCAATGCCATGAGTATCATAGTGAATTCTATAAAAGACCACTTGATACCCTACATCTCCCATCTTGACTCATCAAAGAAGATGTACGATGCCCTAACAAATCTCTTCTTAGTCAGAAACATTGGACAAGTTATGAGTCTGAAGAATGAGCTCCATGACATGAATATGAATGAGGATGACAACATAACATCATACTTTGTAAGTATATCCTAGTTAAGAGATCAACTACARGCTATTAAAGAGATCACTTCAGAAAAGGAATTGGCAAACATAGTACTCAATGGTCTTCCCAAGACATGGGATGCATTTGCCGCAAGCATGAACACAAGGAAGGAGTACCTGACATTTGAAGAACTTTGGACTTGCTGTGCTCAAGAAGAATCAAGGATCAATGAAAAAGAGAAACCCCAAAAGAAGTACGATGATCAAGCCTTCACAACAAGATTCAAGAACTTCAGGAACAAAAGGAAGTTTGGTTCAAGGAGCAAGCCAAATCAAGAGAAAGACATTTCAAAAGTACAATGCTTCAACTGTCAAAAGTATGGTCACTACAAGAATCAGTGTCCCGAGCTAAAGAAAAAGAAAAAGAAACACGAAGCATCGATTGCCGAAGAAAAGGAACCTACAAAGAAGATTAAGCAGGATGGAAGAAAGTTCTTCTTCTAAAAAGGTAACAACACTCTTCTTATTCCTTGTACATATCTTGTTTGCATCGTATCTGTACATATCTTGCATATCTATAATATGTTCCAAGAAGAACTATACCTATGGAAGAACAAACAAGATGAAAAGAGATATCATTAGATAATACACATGAAATAATGAAATACAAATCATGTGGAAGCTATTGCAAGATAAGCCGAAACAATCATGAAGAGACTTAGTAGAAGCAACAACAAAAAGAAGTCAACAATTGAGAAGAAATTGGAAAAAGACTTATGACATTTTGTAGAAGACAACAAGATGAAAGTGTGGACTCTATTAGACAAGAGAGCAAATTATATATTGCAGAAAACAATAAGGATGCAGATGGAAGCGTGGACTCTATTATACATTGCAAAAAACAATAAGGATGCAGATAGAAGCATGGACTCTGTCAGATGGAGGGAGCCGATTATATGCACCCTTACATGAAGCAAGGGTTAGGAGGGAGCTAATCCTATGATCCATTGAAGATGATGAAATATATATCCATGGTAGCAGCCATGAAAAGACAGTACATGTTCAGTTCAACCGCAGAAGAAGACTTCTTCGAAGAGAAGCCTTAAAGTATTCCTGGTTGTCCATCGAGATTCGTGATCCTACGATGAAAGGAAGTAGTGGAATCTCTAGGGCATGTAATCTATAAGAAACTCCATGGACCCAAGAGCTAAAGAAAAACATGATGAAGAACTGTTGCGTATGGAAGACTTATGAATGTAATCATTGCGAGATCTAGAACTAGAGGTTCTCTCAGATGGAGGGAGAAGACTATGATGATTACTTGTTCCAGTAAACCAGACTTATCTCTACATGAGTCATTATATCAYCCRCAACATCCATGAGTTGATGAATGCAAAGAATGTTCTCCAGAAAAATTGAATAAAGAGCATATGAAAAGCAATCTCAAGACTTTGAGGCATACCARAAACAGACTCCTATATGCAGATAAGAAGAAGATAACTTGGTGGAGAATCTCCAGTGCACAAYAGAAGCATGGTGAAGATTTCCTAGAACATCAAGATGACTACTCAGTAGATCAGACGTCATGATGACAGAAGAAGTGCCACATAGATATGTTCTAGCTTTCCAACTATGATATACTCTACTGTTCAGATCTACATGAAGCCTTCACAGTGTTCTAGACTAAAGTACATTTGAAATCAAGCATTACATTATCCATGATGAAGTCCAGAAAGGAGAAAATGATTCTCCAATACATATCTCCACAGATGAGCAGATAAGCAGACATTTTGGTAAAGCCTCAATCCAAGATGAAAGAGTTTGCGTACTCAAGCTGGAGCTCGTGGAAACAACTTCCTTCTTATTGAAAAAGGAAGAGATGACTCTCCAAGTTAGGAGGGAGCACTGAACACATTATTGAAGACATTCATCCTTAAATTTGAAAATTAGTCCATCTTGGACAGATGCTTTCCTGTTCGGAAAGTGGATTGAGATTTCTGACAGACAATGACTTTCCATTGTGGTTAACATGGGAAGTAGTCTGATTGTTGATGTATCATAAACATCGACTACCCATTGTGGTTAACATGGGGAGTGGTCTAGGGCAGTCTCTCTTCTTGAGGGTTACTCAAGAAGACTGGCCCGCCTCGCCAGACAACGATTTCTCATTGTGGTTAACATGAGGAATGGTTCATTTTGGAGGTTGATGCAGGTCAGTCTTTTCCTCTTGTGGTTAATAGAGGAAATGGTCCGAACAATCATTCCTTAGGGTTATACATTCTCTCCAGGGCACAATTTGATTAGTGTAGGAGGAATGGCCCAAGGTGGGGAATGGTCCAAGCTCAACAATCAGGGACAAACATTCCTTAGGATTATACATTCTCTCCAGGGCGCACTTTGATTAGTGTAGGAGGAATGGCCTAGGGTGGGGAATGGTCTAGGATAGTCATTCCTTAGGGTTTATACATTCTCTCCAGGGTGCACTTTGATTAGTGTAGGAGGAATGGCCCAGGGTGAGGAATGGTCCAAACATTCCTTAGGGTTTATACATTATGTCCAGGGTGCACTTTGATTAGTGTAGGAAGAATGGCCCAGGGTGAGGAATGGTCCAGGCTCAGAAATCAGAAACAATCCTTCTTCCTTGGTTGAGAAAAAAAGGGAAGATAGCCCATTGTTGATGAGGGTAGATATTCTTTCAGAGCTCACATATGTGAGTGAAAGATTGGCCCAGACAAATCAGTTTATATCATAACATTATTTCTGTGCAGGTTGCTATCAGATGTTTGTTATGAAGATAGTAGATATAGACTATTGTGGTGGATATGTTCCACTGTTCGTGAGGCAGATATTCTTTCAGAACTCACAGATGTGAGTGAAAGATTGGGCCAAATAATTCAGTATATATCATAACATTGTTTCTATGTAGGTTGCTACTAGATGTTTGTTATGAAGACTGTATGACAGTAGATGAAGATTACTGTGGTGGATACGTTCCACTGTTTGTGACTATATGTTGCTGATCAAGTACTTGTGTGTTACTTGGTGTGGTAGTGAACCACTGGATTGTAGTTATGTACTACTATGGATAGACACAGTTGTGTTCTATTTATGTTCTAAACTGCCTTGAAGACTATCAACAGTTTATTGGAAATAATCACCATCCAGACAAATGATGAACATAGATTTTCCAGACAGCAAATTGGTTCAGAGCATTTACTCCTCTAGATTATAAGAGTGGCTATTGTATCACTCTATGGTGTGAGTGACTTATCCAACATCATGTCTAATTACTCAGATGAAGTATGGTTTCGATAGATGATGCAGTTGATGGTGATGGTGATGCTCATGATCTAGTCATGAAATAGTCTAGATGACTATATTGATGCTACCGGGTAAATGGTATGTTTTGTGCTCAAGTCTATTACCTGTAAATACCTCCCTAGCTAGGAGGGAGTGTTAATATTATGGTAGCTGCGGGAGGTATTTACCTCCATGTGTGAACTTGACGAGAATAGAAGACTCCAGAAAGCAAGAGGAAACCCTAATGAGTTGGCTAATAACCCTAGAAAGTCTTTTCGGCTCAAGAAGATAATTTATATTAGGTTATTAGCTTCCAAGAGAAGAAGTCGGTCAGAAATAATAATAATATACTGAACAAACACATATCCAGAAGGAGAAGTCGGCCCCAACAAAACTGGCAGAACCATTATAAATACAGGGCGCCAGTTCTCATTTGACAGCATCTCAGAATTGTAGTTCCCAGTTTGGTACGCACTATAGTTCCCAGTCTGGTGCGCACATGTGGAGGAGGATTGCAGGTGCAGCTGCAGCTGCAGCTGGTTTTCAGTATGAGCTTGGACTATCTCTTGGCTAGGGTTTGGACTATCTGATTAGCTATTGTTGGTGTGCTATCCTTGGAGGAAGATGCGTTACACCTTGTTTGTCTATCTAGCCTGGGGTTTGCTTCCGGAGTAATTCTCAGTCAAGGTTAAGGTGCTCGGAGGGTGGCTTCGACCTATGGTTGGGTGACGAGGGTATCGTCAATGGTAAAACGAGCACACCATCTTCTATATTCTAACAAAAACTTCCAAAACTATAGTTGCAACAAAGGACTTCCTTGTCATACCACCATTAACCTCCTTATCGTTTAGCATCAATTTATCAAAACTGTCTCATAGCCTATACAATATTTGTATATTTTTAAACAAAAATAACTGATAGCTTGACTATTATAGTGCCTATACATATACAAAAAATCACCAAGTAATTTTAACATTTTGAGTCTCTAATAACCAGATTGTCTCTTAATTGTGTCCTTCATGGAAAGGCCTGTGATAGTAGCTAATGCTGCCCTCTGCTGACTGTTATTCAATATGCCACCGACCATAGTCTAGTTGTGAGGCTTATTTGGAAAGCCTATCAGCCAACTGGTTCTATTCCCTATATATATGAGAGAAAGATATAGAGTCAAAAGCAGTAATAATTCTCATAAATTCCTAAAAAATTGGCACAAGACTGGTTATGTGACATATTTGTACTATGTTCACCCAGTTGATGATTAGTAAGGAGTTCCTGAAAACCTGTAATGTTTTTCATCCCTTTTCCACAACAAAATAACAAAAGTTTTAAAGCCAATATCTCAGCAAAGTTATTTGTACCAGCTCCCAACCTAGACTTGAGAAGAAAAAAATGAGAGGTGGTAAAGAAAAGACAACCACCCCCCCCCCACACACAATAAATGATCCCCCGAGGTTTCCCCATCGAAATAGGTCCATGAACTTTCCCTATCTATATCTTCCTCCTTTATATCCCGGAGGTTTCCAACCCCCACCCTTCCCAAGGATTTATAGTGTTCAAAGAGGCCAAGACAAGCAATTGCCACACGAGAGGTCGAGTGGACCTCATCCCTAAAGATTGAATTGTTCCGTGCCATCCAAATCCCCCAGGCTAGAATTAAATGGAAAGCCTTGTTTTCATGATGCCCCTCACCAATAGCCAATCTTTCAAGGCAACTTCAAAAGTATTTCCCTTCCAGTGACCAGGAGTATTGTGCAATTTGTAAGAATATTCCCAAACAGATAAAGTGAAGGTACAACACATAAAAAGATGGTCGACAGTCTCAGCATTTTCTTTACAGAGCGAACACCAACCAAGCCCATTGAACTGTCGCTTCTGAAGATTGTCCCATGTTGGAAGTTTATTCTCCAATATCGACCAAACCAGAAGTTTCCCTTTAGCAGGACATTGTTGCTTCCAAAGTTTCTTCCACCACCATATTGTTTCTCTCTGGTATAAGTCTACACATAGCTTAACATAACCTTCTTTTGGAGTGTAAGCTCCTCTTGGGTCCCCATCCCAAAGGAGTTCATCCTCCCGATCCGTCAAGGGAATATTTTCTCTCCAAAGAGCCCGGATGTACTTGTTCCAAATAAAAAGGTATTCCCCAACAACACCCAATAGTCTCCCACTTTTCCAGCCTTGATTTTATATATTTGTAGTGTTTGAGTCCCCGAATTGAGCTAAAAAGAAGAAACACCCCCGCTCCAACCGGGTACATAATTATATGTTGAGTAAGTGTTCTCGATTGCACACCGCCCACGGGTCCAATCCAATCCCGACCAATTGTCCAGATCCAATACTCCAAGCCAAACTGTTCCCCACCACCTCAAAAGCCTTTAAAAATGCTTTCCATGTAATAGAGATTCCGGACATTCAAAGTTTTGGATTCCTAATCCACTCAAGTATTGTAAGGGGGGCCACATATTTATGATAAACAACATTAGTCCAAAGATTTTGGGCATTTATCAATCTCCATGAGCATTTTGTTGCAAGTGATTTAGAGAAAAAATATATATTTTTAAGTCCCTAGCCCCCGAGGGCCTTTGGCATTGCAATTTTCTCCCACCGAACCCAAGGCACCACATGCTTATCCTTATTTCCCCTCCATAAGTAAGATAAAGAAAGTGTCCTTGCTTTTTCCAGTATACCCTTTAGAATACAAGACAAGGACATCCAATATACTGGGATAGCCTCCAGTACTGACTTGAGCAGTACTAATCGCCCAGCCCTTGACAACCATTTGTAGCTCCACCCCTTTAATATTTTTTCTAACTTTGCTATAAGCCACATCCAATCTGTCTTTCAGTAATCATTGGGTTTTAAGTGAAAACTGAGATATTTCAATCCTTCATCCAGTCCCAGTACCTGGTAAGGGAGTTGTGATAAAAAGTGTTGTATGACTTCTTCCTCGAATGAAGCAAAGAGAATACTGGACTTCTGAGCATTAATCAACATACCAGTTTCTTTTTTAAACAGAGTGAGCCCTTGAAATAATTTGTTAGCATCTCTCTTCATACCTTCAAAAAAGATTAGGATATCATCAACAAATAGTAAGTGGGTGATGTACATACCAGGGGAGATTTTGATACCTTTGAATCTACCAGAGTTCTTTGCCACTGCCAGAAAATGACTAAGTCCTTCCACCACTGAGAGAAAGAGTAAGGGTGACAAAGGGTACCCCCGTCAGAGGTCTCTTTCGGCTTGAAAAAAGGAAGAGGCTGAACCATTGATAAGAATAGAGAAGGATACCGAAGACAGACACCCCATCACCCAATTGGTAAAATCCAACCCCAACCCAAGATGAATCAGAAGCATCCTTAAATACAACCAATTTACCCAGTCATAAGATTTTGATAGATCATTTTTCACAACAACTCCCTTGAGTTTCTTAGTTTTTATGATGTGTAGTCCATCTTGGGCTACTCCAATAGCCTCCTGGATTTTCCTTCCTTCCAAAAAAACAAACTGTCCACTGATTTTTTTTTTTGGATAGGATAACCTTTAACCTTCTACTAATAACCTTTGAAATAATCTTGTAAAGACAATTGCATAATGATATTGGCCGAAAGTCGTCAAAGGAAGAGGGATTATCTGACTTTGGTATGAGTGAAATAAACATAGAGTTCAAAGGGTTATGTAAGAACAAGACGGTTGTTGGAGTTGCAGCTGGTGAGGCTCTTGCCTCATAATTTGAACTTGACTTCTCTTTGATCACATGCATGGCTTCAAGTGCATTGGGATCGATGTGGTATTTGGATAGTGGCGCTTCCTTCCACATGATGGGAGATAAGGACCTTTTCAGTGACTTGGAGGAGAACTATCTCAAAATGCATATAGAGATGGGCGACGATGGACAATATAGTGCGACTGCCATTGGTACTATTACCTTTCAGAGGGAGTCAGGTAAACCATTTCAATTGAAAGATTTTATGCATGTTCCAAGTCTGAAGAAAAACCTGGTCTCAGTCCCAATGCTGGAGGACAGAGGCTATGACGTTGTTTTCAACGATGAAAAATATTTCCTGCGACATAAAATAACGGGTCAAGTCAAGAAGATAGGGATTCAAGTTAATAATCTCTACAAGCTGGAGGTAGATGGATGCACTACCATGATGGGCAAGGAAGAAAAAGTGGTGAGCTGGGATGAGGGTGAATTATGGCACAGGAGATTGGGCCATCTTCATCATGGAGCCTTGAAAATCATGCATCAAATATCTATTGGACTTCCAATGGGAACACTTGCGCAGATAGATCAGTGCAAGGGTTGCACCATGGGGAAGTATGTAAAGTCCACCTTTCATGAAAAGGAGAACCGTGCTTCGGTGATCCCGGAGAGAGTTCACACAGATGTGTGTGGACCATTCTCGGTTGTTTCAACAAAAAAACATAAGTATTATGTTATTTGTGTTGATTATTTTTCTTGTAAATGTTGGATCTTCTTCATGCAGAAGAAGGATCAAACATTCTCAAAGTTCTATGAGTTTAAAGCATTGGTGGAGAAAGAGTCAGGGAAGCAAGTGAAAGCTTTGAGGAGAGATAATGGTGGAGAATACATCTCTAACGAATTCAAAGACTTCTACAACAAAGAAGGAATTCGAAGAGAACTCATAGCGCCTCATAACCCACAACAAAATGGGGTCACAGAGAGGAAGAATAGAACGATCGTGGGTGCATCACGAGCGATGTTGCATGATCAGGGCCTACCAATGCATTTGTGGGTGGAAGCATGCAACACTGCGGTTTATGTGCAAAACCGTTGTCCTCATAGAGTACTTGGCATGAGTACACCTGGAGAAGCTTTTATTGATACCAAATTGTGGTGGAGGGTAAGCTTTTAATCATTGTTCTTTATGTTGATGATTTAATACTGACTGGTGATGAGAAACTGATACACTCATGCAAGGAGGACCTTGCAAAGGAGTCTGAGATGAAGGATTTGGGCCTCCTTCATTATTTCCTTGGATTGGAAATATGGCAGTGAGATGGTGAACTTTTTGTGTCTCAAGGAAAGTATGCAAGGGAGATACTGGGTAAGTTTCACATGGAGGGATGCAAACCCATGGATACTCCTCTTCCAGGTAACTGGAGGAAAGAGGATGCTACTTCTGGAGAGGTAGTGGATGCTACTATCTATCGACAGTTAGTGGGTTCGCTAATGTATTTAGTGAACACGAGACCAGACATTTGCTATGCGGTTAACCAACTAAGTCAAGCGATGGTTAAGCCTACAAAGCTCTTTTGGAAGGCGGGCAAGCATGTCTTGAGATACCTGAGGGGCACATCTGAGTATGGATTATGGTACAGATAGACAAATGAGGTGAAGTTGCATGGCTTCACGGATGAAGATTGGGCGGGAAACCCAACATACATAAAGAGTACATCAGGGGGAATCTTTAGTATCGGATCTACAATTGTTTCTTCATATAGTAGGAAGCAGAGATCCATGGCACTCAGTTCAGCGAAAGTTGAAAACATGGCACCGAGTCAAGATGCATGTGAGGCTATTTGGATGAGAAAGATCTTGGTTGGTTTGTTTGGTTCTCATTTAGATCCGACAGTGATTCATTGTGATAATCAAAGTTGCATTAAACTCTTGATTAATCCTGCGTTTCATGATAGATCTAAGCATATAGATATCCGGTATCGTCATCTCGGAGACTGTGTGCAACAAAAGATCATGTTGCTTCAGTACATTCCTACGAAAGATCAAAATGCGGACATTCTGACGAAGGCGCTCACCAAGAGCAAATTTGAATACCATAGAGATAGGATTGGGGTGAAGGATAATCCCTTTCTTGTTGAGAGGGAGTGTTGAAAAGTCAACAAGAAATGTGTGTCTAATTTATTTTTCCCTTAAATAAGTTGGACAATAAATATTAATCTATTATCTCATAATCACTTGAAATAGTTATCTGAATTGGAAAATCAGTTAGCTATAGGAAATTCGAGTTCAAAGGTTTATTGGTGGGACATGAAATTCAAATTAGTTGTAACTGAGTGATTCGAAGTTGTAACATAGTTATATGTGTAGTTATGTGAGTTGTGAAGTAGTTTAACTTAGTTAAGTGAGTTAAGCTCAGTTGTACTATTTGTAACTGAAGTTACACTAGTGAGAGATCAATGAATTAATTATTAATTAATTTACAATCAATGATCTCACATGCAACTAAATATTTACCACTGTTGACTACATCCATGTCAGATCCAATGGAGATCCAGTTGAGGTAACAAGTGAAAGGGATAGTTTGACTATCAATTGTGACATTAGTGAGTGCACTCGTGCAACAACACACACAGTGGATGTGCCCATGAGGAATGCGTAGCCTAGGCAAGAGGGATTGGAATTCATTTTGCAGGTTTTTCCATTAGCAGGGATTGTGCAGAGGAGGCAGGCTGTCTGGAGGCAGTAAATTGGCACATGCATTTGCCAATTTTTGTATGACAGTGTGAGATGATTGTATATTGTACTGAGAGCTCTTGGATTAGATTTTTGTATGAGATTGTTTCATGATCCGTGATATAAACATAATATATGATAGTGGGGTTTTTAGCTTTATGCTTTCCCGGTAAAAACATCTGTGTTATGTGTGATTGATCTTTCTTCTTGATATTGCAATTAGCGATCGTGTTTTAAATTCTGCAAGAATATTTGTAGAAGCAATTATGTATTTAACAGTGGCATATAATTGTTAGATCAGGAGAATCCATACAATACATAATTTGTATTGAAAATTATACAAAACTATACAACCGCAAGGATATGATGAACAGTGGACACTGGAGTCCACAAGCCCCTAACTAAAGCTTGATACGATGAATCCGAAATCCACCCTTCAAAGAATTTAAAAGGGATCGATGCTCTTCTTCTTCTACCACTTAACTCCAACACAATCGGATTGTGATCAGATTCCCCCCCACAAGAAACCCACTGTCTGACCAATTCTAATGATTCCAATAAATCCTCCGCCAATAAGAACCTATCCAAATGCTTGGCCACCCTATCATCCCCAACCCTTCTATTACACCAAGTTGGATTAAGTTTCAAGAGCTCTACATCAATCAACTCATGTTGGTCCAAAATTTTTTGAAAACAATTGGTCAATGAATCCGAGACAATGCGTGGTCCCCAAACCTCAGTAGCCCCTAAAGAAAAAATTAAATCCCCGCCGAGAATAATCTCCTTCCCACTAAGCCAGGAGCATCCAACTAAAGAGTTCTAGTAATGTTTTCTATCTAGGTAAGGTCCATAAACATTGATAATAGTCACATTGGGCCCCAAACCAGAAGAGAATAAGTTCAAATCGATCCCCGAATCAAAACCCCAAACACTTTTGTAGTTACAATTCTTTGTGAGCCACTTAGAAGCCAACCCGCCAGAACGCCCCCTAACATCCACCGCTGCAAACTCCCAACTTGGAAACAAAGACTCAAGAGCCTTCACCACTGATTCACTATTCCCCAACGCTTCTTAAAGCAGTATAACATCCAATGAGTTCAAATCCACTAACCTCCGTAGATATGATTTTTTTGATGGGTTTGCCAACCCACGACAGTTGAAATACAAGATATTCATGAGGTTACCTCCCCAAGGGTTTTCTTTTCTCTAAGCCCCCATTCGATGGAAGACTTTCGACATGAAGCCAAATCGGTCCTGCCCCTATCTTGAGCCAAAAGGAGGTGCAATTTTGACCCCTACCTTTGCCAGAAAGTGAAATTCGAGGGAAATATCCCAGTCCTCGCCCTCCCAGTCCAAACTCTTCTCCCCCCATAGGGTCCCCTTTGACAATTGACCTATTTCTAATATGATAACGTACCCTGCTATCGTCTAAAGAGGAGTTTGTAGACGTTGAAGGGGTAACACACATGGTTGGAAGAAAGGTAGTGGAGACATCTGCTAGAAAATAAGGGGAAGGAGGACAGGAGGATAATCCAAAAGGCGTGGGTGCAGAGACCCCTTCCGCCTTAGATACAATCGGACAATGCAGAGATGGGCTCAGACAAAGCGATGAGCCCCCCGACACCGAAGGTCCCGTGATGGAGGTGACCAAAGAAGGAGGAAAATACAACCCACTAAAAACCAAAGGAAAGGTTATCCAAATGGATATCGGTGGCCACCCATCTTTTCCAACTGGCTCAAAACAATTTTCTGGCAATTTACTATTTTTAGCAGTTTTCACTTATGGGGCCAATTTGAGGGCCTAAATGAAGGTTTTCTAGGACATATATTCTCAATGATTTCCTATGGCATGATTGAGCCCCCAAAATGAATCTCCTCGAATATATCTTTCCAACGGGCTATCATACGCCTAAAACAGAGATTGTATGCAAAAGTTACGACCCCAAGAAGTTAATGCACTAACTTAACCAAACAGGGCCCACATGACTTTTGGTGCTTCATCTCCCAGGGTTAGGTTTTTGGATGTCTAGGGTTTTTGACATTCCTGTTTATTGTAAAAGGCCTTCATATCCTCATTGTAATCATCTTCTTGCGAATGAACGCAACTGTCACATCTCTTCTTAGAGATAAGCCGCCACCATTCCAACAAGCTTGTTTTCGTTGCATGTTACAGTTTCAACTTATTTCATTATTGAATAGAAAACTAGTTTTACTGTATCTTTGTTATTTTGTGTTAAGAATCTGTTAATAAACTGTATTCATTTCATTCTACTCATAAAATCCGAATCAGTGGTATCAGAGCGGTCTGCTCCTTGTCGTCTTAATGCATGTCCCCAACGAGGTTAGAGTACAAAGAGTTGGGTCTTGAGCTTGTTTCTCTTAAGGACAAAATCTCTCGCACGCCCAAGTGACCTCTCATTGCAGGAGAAAAGAAATATGACGGGACAGAAGATCCTTTCAAACATTTGATTGAGAAATCCCTCACGCAACAGAGGAACGAGATGATGGATAGTTTCGTGCAAATCCTTCGGCGGCTACCAACAGGTCACCCATCTTCTTCGAGTGGAGGCACCACTCCCTTCAAGGTACAAATAAACTTCGATGTTCCTATATTTGAAGGTCAGATAGACACAGATGCTGTAGATAAGTGGTTAAATCTGCTAGAAGGGTATTTTTCTGTCCATAACTTCTCGAATAGAGAAAAGATTACTTTTGCGTTCCTCAAAGCCATCCCCCATGATAAAGATTGGTGGGAACCGTTCTGTGAGCAAAAGGAAACACAGGAACCCTCATTATTTACAGTCATAACCACTTGGGATTCCTTCAGGGATGCTATTAAGGAACAATACTACCCTGTCAGAAGTTATGACAACTTATATACCAAATGGACCACACTACGGCAAGAAAGAGACCAAGCAGTGACATATTTCACAAATATCTTCCATACCTTGCACACCAAGCTGGGTATCAAAGATTCAAAGTGAAATATGGTGCTCAAGTATCATGGTGCTCTTCATAGATACATCTAGACTGAAATGGAATTTCTATACATCTCATCCTTGGGCGCGACCTACCGATATGCCGTCAAAATTGAGCAGAATCTCAAACAAAAGACGTGACAATTTGGGCCTGGGAACCCTTCACAAAAAAAGCCAGGAAAGGGCAGCCCCAACCCACAGAACAAAGGACAGAGAAAATATGGACAGTATCAAGACAACCAGTCCAAGCTGCAAGCAAAGAAGGACACTAGAAAGACAAAGAAAGATACTGGGAAGTGGTGCGACTTCCATAAGAGCCCTTGGCATAACATTGCTGATTGTCGCTCAAAGCATTCGCTGGTGGCCGAAGTGAAAGCCTTTGAATTAGATGCGGAGTTTGACTCTGAGCTAGAACCAGAAAGGGGAATATGGATCATTGACGCGGAACCCAGTGCCACCATTGCTACCACCAAGCTCTAGCGTGGTGAACCAGACGAGCCAGAAGAAGGAGAGCACCTCTTCCATTCGCAAATGTGGGTAAAAGGCACCCCGCTGCACTTCATCATTGATAGCGGTAGCCAGAAGAACCTCATCTTTGCAGAGTCATCAAGTGGCTAGCCCTGCCCACAATGCCTCACCCACAACTCTACACCATTGGATGGCTTCGCCAAGGAAGCAATCTCCACATCAACCAGTAGTGTCGACTGTCATATGACATCAAGCCCTTCAAAGACGAGGTATTGTGTGATGTTGCTCCTCTCGAAGTTTGTGATGTTCTTTTGGGCCAACCTTATTTATGGAAACGTCATGCTGTATATGAGTCTAGGCCTCATAGTGTTATTATTACTTTGAACAAGAAATTGTATAGGATACCTGAGGTAGTCCCACCTAGTGCTATTTCCTTGATCTCTGCTAAGCAATGCAGGAAGGTCATCTCTCAGACGGGGAAGTTTGTCTTCTTCGTGATTCACTCTCAGAATAAGTAAAAGATCACAACCACATCCAGGGTCTCTGCGACCGACCTCTCCACACAGTAGAAGCAAGTAGATAAGGTCGTGGAAGAATACTCAGATATCTTCTCCTCACCTACCAGGGTACCTCTACACTGCCAAGTCAAGCACCCCATCGATCTGACCCCTGGTGCACCGCTGCCCAATGGGCTAGTCTATTGTCGTTCTCTGTTAGAGAATGAGGAGATCAAGTGACAAATCCAAGAACTACTCCACAAGGGGCACATCTGTCCCAACTCATCACCTTGCGAGAGCCCAATCGTGCTGGTACAAAAGAAAGATGGAACCTGGCGACTCTGCATTGATTACCAGGCTTTGAATAAAATCACAGTCAGAAACCAGTACCTGATTCCTTGAATCGACGACCTCCTTGATCAACTCGCGAGGGTTAAATACTTCAGTAAGATTGATCTGAAGTCTGGCTACCACCAGGTCCCGATAGAATATATAGATGTATGGAAGACCGCCTTCAAGTCAAAGGAAGGCCTTTTAGAATGGTTGGTCATGCCCTTTGGTTTGACAAATGCTCCGACCACTTTCATGAGGATGATGGACGATATCCTGTGACCATTCACCAATAATTTTGTAGTGGTGTATCTGGATGACATTCTCATTTACAACAAGACTTGGGCCGA